>WOGN01009566.1:0-10764 GCA_015342105.1 Leptinotarsa texana | reverse complement strand
TATGATCTACACATCCATGTATAGATTTACTTCCTTCCTTTCTTTGGAAGATTCCTTCATCCTTCTTTTTTGTATCAAGATGGAGTATTAGAAAGCCAAAACTTTCTTTCACAAAATGTTTAAGTTGTTCAGTTTTGCATATTTCACATGGTTTTCCAGACTGGGTTTCCTGGTTGGTCCTTCCAATGTATGGATTTTTTCTAAAGATTGGAATTAACGATTTACTCAAGCAGCCCATATTGTAAGCGCAAATATTGAAAACTACAAACAGCTTATTTTCCAATTCCCCTATTATTCCTTGTGCCCCTTGTCTTATGACCTAACCGCTATTATGACCTTCAGCCACTTATTAGATGACAATAGTAGAACTTTTCCATACACTTCCGACGGTTCCAGACTCTGCATATGATTATTCAGATGACAGTGACCCGTGAGTATTGAACTGACGTAGTCTGACAACTATTTGATCTTAGCCAAGGGCCGAGAAGTGATGATAAAATACTTTGGATGAAAGGACCTTGGAATGGAATCCGAAACTCTTCTTGCAGGTTATCAGTGTTTGTTTGACGACGCCGAAAGCATTGCCAGTGACAGATTATGTTCTGATGACACCGCTTCCTTCAGAATATGTCACCAGCTTTGTTAACGTGCAAGCCAATTTTGCCAGGAATTCGGACCAAAGAAAAATTGTGGAGTATTTCTATCGAGTAGAGTCTTCAAGTTAGCTACCGACGTATATGTTGCTATGTGAGAGCACGAGCTTTCCAGACTGCTTGACTGTCAGAATATATTTTCATTGAGTATGAGGATGAATTCTGATCCACACAAATCAATTGTATAAATTTTCTTTGTGAATGCTATCGTGAGGATCACTATACAGTTTGATATTTCTGTCCTGGGTCTACCATGGTTACCTGCATCTGGAACTGTACTTTGATCCATGTGTGAACCTACAGTTGCTCTTACCTACACCTATACCTTGAAACTGTTCTTTGGACTATCAACCATAAACATGTTCTGGGACCACGAACCGAAATACTGTGCGGGAAGAACTCTTCAATTTAGCCGGCCAACTTAACATACAGCTGAGCTGTATTTACGGCACTGTCCCAAAAGTGACATCGAGACTGTTCTGGAAATACTGTGAAGAACTGAATAACTGGCGGATAGAAGAAAAAATTGTTATAAGCTGGGTCCCAGGATATTCGGGAATCTCAGGCAAAGACAGATCTGATAAGTGTAGCAGACACGTATCATCCACTTCTCATATAAGTCCTGAACCAGCTGAGAGAATATCGAAATCTTTGATACTGAAACGGAATGGTAAACGGGCCTATAAGGAACATAAAGAGTAGTGGGAAACACACCAAGGAACACACAGAAAAACCTTCATGAAGGAACTTTCTGAGAAGAGAACCGAAGAAATGCTTCAGCAAAGCAGAGATTGGTTCACTGGACACTGACCTTTGAGAAGACACCTGAACAAAATAGGGCTGTACAACGGAGACCCTCCGTGTGAGCAATGTATCAAAGAGATAGAGATAGCACGTGATATTTTATACATATATGGGGTACTGGATCATTGGAGGTGAACAATTTATGAACAACTTGTATAAACTAGTTCAGGGCGCAATATTGTTGGAATATATGGCAATAGGCAGTAAGCCCACGAGGTAGCAGTGTTTTCTGGAGACTTGGCAGAAATAGACATATCAGACCAAGTAATAGGAAACAAATCTTTCACAAAAATCGGTAATGTACTACTATATTCAAATCTGACTTCGACAGCATTACCAAAAAGTCTTACTGCAAGATCAGACTTTTATTGATGTTTCACGATAAAAAAAAATGGTCACATCATTCATAGAAGAATATATCATTCCAAAATAACGAATAATGGATAATTTTTATGATGGATGGTATATAAGACTATTCTATATGAAACAATAATAAATATATTGAAAGAATATTTTCATGAAAATATATTATCTGGGAATGAAAGGTTTTGACTTTCTACTTCTCCATCTTTACATCAATTCCATGTTTGGAGAACAATCTGAATAGAAATCGTTATTTTTTATACAAGTCAATGTTCATAAAGAAGTAATTGTTTTGAAAGTAATTTTTCTTACATGTAATTCATTGTTTAGATGACATACTTGTTGAAGACTGACTATAAATCAAATCTTCTAAAGGAACAATTCGTTCAGGCTCTACACTGTAGGTTAATGGACTGACACTCATCAGAAAACAACTACTCCCCTGGCTAATACCACGAAGGGCGTTGTATTATATCCGAAGCTGGATATATCAAAGCTGGATTCTTCACTAAAGTTGTTTCTTCATATACTATTGGAGATACAACTGCCGCAAAATATTTTCAATTAATAGAACACACTTGCAGACCGGTTTCGGGCTGTTTGGCCACTCGTCTGTGCAAGGGAGTGTCTGTCATCAACATAGAATCGATTATTTCCGATAATTGAAAATCGAATTCCTGCAGAGGATCATTTATCGAATTAGGCTAAAGCGGACAACAAACAATAGGTTCATCATCGCCTCATCTGCCTGTGAAGGAGGTAACCGCATATTCGAAATTTGTCCCATTCCTCGTATAAAGAAAACTTTTTACATATAGTGGGCATACTTGAAGACTGGCTATAAATGAAATCATCTAAAGGAACAATTGGTTCAGGCCATGGGAGTTCAAGACCAGAGCAAAATAAACGACATTTTAAACAGTTTATAGATAAGCGTAGACTTTGTGTTAAAATTGTTTCTCAAATTAGATTTCATTTTGTAAAAAGACAATAACCAACAAATAAAAAATCCCACGCGTAATACATTTATTTTCGTCATTCAAGAGTTGGAACGGAGCCATCTACTCTTCTAATAATTTTTAATAAGCGAAGTTTAGTCTTTCCCTTGAAGATAATCATTTGGTGATCGAAACACGTGTCAAGGTGTTAAAATAACGGTTTGGTGTTGGGATAAAATTCCAGTACTATTCAAAAGGAGTTAATATAATGATGCATCTCAAAAAAGGCAAATTCTAATTGGATGTGTGAGTTTACAACGCTATTTTTCGGAAACTGCTCATCAAAAAATAAATAATCAGGGTATCATTGGAAGCAGAATTGTACGTCAATCAAAATGATGTACCTACCACTTGACACCCCTTTCCATTCTAAGGGTAACATCTACCTCTCTTTAGAGGTTGAACCACGAGGGCTACAAATTTTCCTTGAAAGTGCCCCTCTGACTATGAAATTGACCTAATTTATCGATTACTCATATTATTTAGTGGAAGGAATATATTTAGGGTGGCAAGTTTTCAAGTTGACACCTCGTATATTTTTGTAAAGAGTTTAATTTGGGATTGATTGCTTTTTTTCTCCTTTGAAAATTCATCACATTTTTATAAAAAGATGGATAAGAACAAAGCCAAGACATCTATATATAGTTTTTATTTTCTTCGAAAAATTGGTGTTTCATACAAATGAAGTTGAAGTAATAATTCTCACTTTCATATGATTCAAAAGTTATGTTACGTACCTCCGTTTTCGTTATAAAATATGAAAAGTGAACAAACTTTGTAACGATGAGAACTGAATAGTATGCCATATTGAAATGGAAAAATTCAAAAATTCAAAAAAATACTGTTTTCAAATGAGAGTAACACACGGGTACTTTTATATCAATATTCAAGACGTGGAAGAATTTAATTATGAACAATACCTTTCCGCAACATCTTCTGGAGTGTTTCCATCATGCTCCGGCAATAATTCATCCAATTTCAGACTGAATAGAATCGATGAAATCGAAAGCAATAATCGTCTATCCTTCATCGAGAAAATTTGAATAAATCATTCACCGAAATTGTGTCCCTGGAAACCCGAAAACATGTTTACCAGAGAGACGTGGGGACCTTCAACTTCTATTATGCAACACCGAAACTCAAACGTACCAGAAAATAACCAACCTCGAACCGGCTAATTTATCACTCGTAGCTCGGAGGAGCAGATATTGCCCCATCCTGCGGGGAACAATTTTCGAAAGTGGCAATCATTCCTTTCGAAATTAAAGATGCCGAAGCACATAGAGTGTGAGGGAGCGATTTAAATTTTTCTGAAGTGTCACGGATGATCATGCTTTCTGATTGGGTCATTGAATAGAAGGGATACGAGCAAGAGTTTTAGGGGTGGAAAATATAGGTGTGAAGTGAGTATGGATAAAAATGATAGTCCTTGAACTACAAACGGAAAAGATATAAAATTAACTAGATAACGTTTATACAGATGTTCAAAATTGAAAATAATAATTGTTCACGGAAAAGTCTTTTGGAATTATTATTTCAAAAATGAAGAACTTCCGAGGCAACTCTTCCTTGAAAACTTTGCACCACAGAAGGTTCTTTGGATCCAAACCAATATGAATATCGAATAAACAGAAAGGGGTATATTTCTGGATTAGTTTCTACTTCTCGACTTTAACACGAAAAATATGGGAAACTTTCCAAGGAAGAAAAAAACACAATTGAGTTCAAAAAATAAATTAATGGAGATGTGTAAAGCCTGCATGGACGTCACCTTGCAAACTGGAAGAATATTTGACGTTCCTTGCTATTTACTCTTGTTCAGACTTCTAAATTCTAAAGTTCAGTCCAATCAACTACAGTGTAAGGAGTTGAGACTGGCCTGAATGATTTGTTTCTTTAGATGATTTGATATATAGCTAGTGAGCCCACTCACTATGTGTGAAAAGAGAAATAGGGTAAATTTTGGATATGCGGTTGGCTACCTCTTTCACAGGCAGATGGGGCGATGACAAACCTTTTGTTTGTTGCCTGCTTCAGCCTAGTTCGAGGAATGCTACTCTGAAAAAAATCAAATTTCAAATATCCGAAATCATCGACTTTATGTTGATACACACTACCTAGCACTGACGAGTGGCAAAACAGCCCGAAACCGGTCTGCAAGTTTGTTCCAATAATTGAAAATCTATTGCGGCAGGTGTATCGTCAACAGCATATGCAAGAATAACTTCAGTGAAGAATCCTGCACTGACACCTGTCGGATATAATCCAACGCCCTTCGTGGTATTAGCCAGGAGAGTAGTTGTTTTCTGACTGGTGTCAGTCCATTAACTTACAGTGTAGGGAGTTGGGACTGTCCTGAATGAATTTTTTCTTTAGATGATTTGATAACTATTTTTTGAATTAAAATATCAGTACTTGTTTTACATTACAGAATGCATAGTACTGGAGTTTTTACCCAACACCAAACCGTTGTTTTCAATACCTCGACACGGTTTCAAACACCAAGTGATCATCTTCAAGAGGAAGATTAAACTTTGTGTAGTAATATTCTTCACTACAGCAAAGGTTCCAAGCAGTGATATTTAGTTAATTTTACTATGTATATATAATTTCTGTAGAGAAGTGATAACTGGTGAAAAATGTAGATTTATCGATAACATTTTAGGAACTTCTTTAGTTTCATGATGTTCATTATTGAACTTTGTATTAGTTTCATTGTATTTCAATCATTTGATGAATAATACTATTATTACATATCACATGGATTTCATGGAGAGATTTAATTTTTTATTTTATTTCCGATGCCACTGATGTTTTGGCTGCTAAATAAAAACGACGCCTGAAGAACGACTCTCCGCTAACTTCACGTCAGGTCAGTTTTGATGGCGTTTTTCAAAGCGTGTGATATCTATTGAGCTCTCTAAGTTAACAGCACATACCTTATAATATATGAGGATCGTCATTTCATTATATGGATAATGAAATTTGAAAATGTAATTTTCCTACCTTTCTTGTTTGAAAATTCTCGATAAAGACTCTCTTATCTAGTAGTTGAATGTCCAGTCTTACCTGAAAAAAAAGATAAATGAAAACCATTCATTCGATCAATAATTGAAATGATTGTAGAATAACAGAATGTGGTACATATTTCACAACATGTGTATCACTATTCAAGGGTAACCTTATTTCCAGAATCTCCAATCATTGATTCTGTCAATTTTTTTATTTGCTTACTCGTTCAAAATATGCTATTTCTAAGTAGTGGTCAATTTTGTATAAAATCTTTTCCGCACGAAATTTTCCAATGGAAGTTTATGTGTGAAGGATATGAAAGCATTGAAGATTTTTGGAGAGCTGAAATGAACGGCATTTTAATAAAGTTCAACTGGTTTTGAGAGAATTGAATTAACCTTTGTTGGCAACGGTTATGAATATCACATTTTGTTTCCGTGGGTTGGGCTACCTATCGGGCGCGTCCTAGGTGGCTAATAGAGGAACGGTCAGGAGACTGAAGGCCCTGTCCGGGAAGCCAATGTGGCCTTACGGACGGGGTCGCCGGACTCCTGGTCAGTGGCAGAAATAAGTAGAGTGAGGGGAACTAAACTCCCCAAAAGCGTTTGCAAAACATGCCACCGTGAACCAGCCTACCCAAGCTAAAGTGTAAGGAATCGTGCCGAGAGCTGAATGGCCGCAGGGTGATAAGCGATTAGGAACGGTCCCCTTGAGGAACTGGGCGAAACCTCATTGTAATTAGCCTACCTCTGATAATGCGAGGTTCTGCCAGAGGTGACCAACTCTTCTCTTGCTACAAGTGGGAACACACATGAATGAAACAAATACAAAAACAGAAACAACAAAAACTGAAACTAATCCAGAGGTTGGACAGAAATGCTCACCTCAATCTAAGGCGGTGGCCTGGGATGAACAGAAATGTCCACCCCAATTTACCGCTGGGAATGAGGCTGGACATAGCAGATTACCTCGTGATGTAATACAAAATTTAGGCGTAACGCATTTGTGGGGCCAAGGCCAAAAGGAGGAAGAGAGCGGAAAAGGCAGGAGTGGCAGCAACTATAAGTGCACCGTCCTCATCCTCCACTCCTCCTCCAACAGCAAGGGCACTTCCTGCGGCAGGCGCCAAGAGCTCCGCCTTGAATAAAGGCAAGGAACCGGCTGTCTCTGCAGGCTGTCTCTGGCAACCTAAAGGTTGCCAAAAAGAGTGTGTGTTCGGCGAGTCTAGGTCTACACCTGCCAATATAAAGGAGATGTATCCCAGGACAGGATGGACTATGACCTAGGAGGATAACTCCTCGGAAGCAATTACAATGGGTCACATGTGGCCTAAGTGCTAAGGATCTACACTCACCCTCCCTACACTACAGATACAGATTAGATTTTGTTCACTACAAGTTCTCAGAGGACAATCTACCGAGGAGCCGATACTCCGAAACAGGTCTGTCGGTGTGACTTCGACTGAATGGAATCGATTTCTGCTATAAATTTTCACAAAGAAAGTCGCAATGCGTTTTTCAAACGAAAAATATATCACACTTCTAGCGGAGACACTTCGGTATTCAGCCTGGCCTCAAGCTTTGCAAAACACGAGTTAATTTTTGTTTTCTTACAAAATTTCGGCAATTATCGAAGTGACTTGCCTCAGTCAAATATTTCTGCCCATGAAAATAACAAAACTTGTAAAATTACTCTGAGAATGTTGATATTTCAATTACAACACCTGAATATTACATCTGCTTGTATTTTAAAATCAAGTTATGCCCTTGAAAATGACAAAAATTTTAAAGTTACTCTTGTTGGTTGTAATAATTTCATCCATGAAGAACTGTTTTGAATGAAAAAAGAAATATTTATGTCACCTCTAGTACTATTCAAAAACCATGTTTGATCAAATTTCTAGCTGTTAGACCTTATACAAGGTATGTTCAAAAAATAGGTTGAATTTCCATTTACTTATTAATTAATTTTTATTTTGTCTTCTTCAAAGTGGTCGTCCTCAGCACTTGCGACAGAGTTTTTTTCAATCCTCGAAGCAGTTATGATATGCACTTTTTGTCCTTGAGCTCTCTCAGCGATTCGGAACAGAAAGGAATAGAAACAACAGAACAGGAAGGAATCACAGCGACACAAATCTGTGGTAAACCATGTGGTAAGAACGCCACTGTAATGGGAGAAAACAGTGGACAAAATCTTGACATTTGATCGAACTTGCTATGCTTTTTTGGGTCTTGGCTCTTCTGGGCTCTTTCATTGCGACGAGTAGACTTTGATTTCGAAGTTATAACGATATACCCATTATACGTCTCAAGTTATGATCCTTTCAAGCGAATCTGTCCTCTTAGCGATGCTTATGGAACGGTTTCTTTGGTCGAAATTCAGCAATTTTGACATCACTAACAATGATTTGAATGAAGAAAATGAAGACTTCACTTTCTCAACATTTTTATCGGTTGTCGATGTGCAGAGGCGTCGAGGGCGAGCATTGTCATTCACATTTTCTCGACCTTCAGTGAAAAAAATGTAATTTATAAACACCTTTTTGACTCAGAGTACAATCGCCATTGTTAACATTTCAAGTTTTTTAAACACCTTATTCCATTTTTTACACAAAGTTCATGCTAATTCTTTGAACCATTTTTTTCGACAGCACGCGAAATTTTAACATTTACTTCATTTTTTGAACAGTCCTCGTATAACATTTCAATAGATATACCTAATTGACGTTTTGGTTAGGAACTGTTAATCACAGAAAATGTTACGTGGCAAGGATAATTTTGTTAGGAAGAGTAGGAAGAGTCACTTCACATGTTATCGCCGCATGATATCATTTCGTTTTCTTTAAAGAAAGCATAGGGGGTTGTAGCAGATAGAAAGTATCCATATAATAAAACACGTTTGTTAATATTTCTTGTTAGTGAATATTATGGTTACATGAAGTGAACTTTTGCTAATTTCAGATCAATATCAAGACAAAAATAATCATTTATAGTGTCAACCTATTGGTTGAAATGTCTCAATTTTCCAATGTCTAATTCACTTCGAATTTTTTCCAACATTGATAAATATGAAGTAAATATAAAGTTAACATGTCTTCTTCTGGAAAGGTCGTCGACCTAATCGAAGGTGAAAGTAATTTATTTTTTAATGAAAATGTTATAGTTGAGTGGTTTCCGCCAATCTCTTCACACCTGAATCAATGGCTAGTTAAATAACTGTACCGCCAAAGTATAGCCACACTACTTATAATATAACCATTAGGTTGAAGGTGACGTTAAATTTTTATGAGAAAATTCTCAAAAATTTGCAGTCCTGAGCCTGTAGAAAATATGAGGATTTAATGGAAAAGGACGCAAGCCTAATAATCCTTCTATTCACCATTTTACCCCCGCTACCTTTTTATGCGTGTACATAGTCCAGACTGCACAATGTACGATTATACCATTGCCACATTGAAAAAATATAACTTTTTATAGTCTTCACAAAGCATATACAGGGTATTCCATATTCGATGTTCTATTAGACGTTTCTAGAGATTAAAAAAAGATGAGAGTTTCAAATTTTGGTTATCGATGTAAATGGTTGTGATCTATCGTTTGAAAATATTTTCATCACCGCAATGTTGTCATATCTACATGTAACAGACATCGACTTGGAAATTTCAAATGGAGCAACCTATATATTTTATCATTTTTGAATTCTGCATCAAAATCCAAATTACTTTTGTTGGATATGTTCTCTACTTATCTCTCATCATTTTCAAAATATTAATTATTTTGTATTTTTTCTGGAGAAAACATGGTATTCTTTTTATTTATTTTACTATTAATGTAAGTTACAAAAAGGATTTGAAGCTCTATGACTTCTATATGATTATCTGCGATCGCTTTCGACAGCTGGTCATGCCGTCATCTTCTAGGCACTCTTTTATCTGCAGATAGACCGTTTATGAGACATGAACTATTTAAAAAAAATGATTCTATGCAAGCATAAAATTTCCAATAAAATCAAAAATTAAGTGCATATTACACACATTCTTAAAATTTCAGCGTAGGTCTCGGGCCTTTGAAAATTCACTCCTTGAATAAATATGGTGAAACTTTTTCTATTTCCAATCATCTACTCGAATATCAAAAGAGTTTTAAACATTAATTTTGAATTTCACAACCGAATTTCGGCAAGGATAATGGTGTGTCATGATCTTAGTCTGATTTAAAAAACACAATAATGGATTTGACAATAACTTGTTCAAAACTAATTACTACAGTTTATTGTATGATTTGTATGATTTGTCCGACTGTCATATTGAGGTTGTGAGTCCGGTCACTGGTGATACGGAAAATGAAATAAACATTTTAGGATATTTTTATGCTTATCCTCATGCATCAGTATCCAGTGCTGCAGTTGATTTGGGAACATCTCGAATTTCTATACGGAGCATTTTACAAAAACATAATATGCACGATTATAAATTAATTAGCCTGCAAGCTTTGTATAGAGATGATCCACCAAAACGGATATAATTTTGCGAAATGGCACTAACATTGACATACGAAGATCCAAACTTTAAAAAAAATTATATGGACTGATAAATCACAATTTTTTCGTGAGAGAATATTCAATTGTCGAAATAATCACTTCTGAGCAAAGGGGATTCCAACAAAAATTCAATTTAAATGTTTTTTGTATGCTCATGGATAATGAAGTTTCTATTTGCATTCATGAAGAAAAGTTGAATTCTGAAAAAAATTTAAATATTCTGAGATCGACTGTGAGTGATTTTCTGGATTATTTAGCCCTGAACTTGTCTCGGAATTGTTGGTATTAGTTGAATGGAGCTCCTGGACATTGCACACGTGAAGTGAGTAGGGAACTAACCGATATGTTCGAAGATCGATGGATATATCGTTTGGGTCCTTGGATTTGACCGCTTC
>WOGN01009565.1:0-10765 GCA_015342105.1 Leptinotarsa texana | reverse complement strand
CGTAAATGACATACTTCTGTGTTTTACGCATCCCGAGGTCATCAAACAACGATAAAGGGTAGGGAGCCAATTCATATTCAAAATATTTCTCAATTTCGTCTTCAAATGCTGCAGTAATATTCATGCGCTGTATACTCATACTAATGTATACCAATAGAAAAATATTTTACTCTTCAGAGATGTATATACGTGGCAAAGAAAGTATTGATACATATTTTGTAGAGAATTTTATGTTCTACAATTTTTATCTGAGATTATTTTATGATAAAACTTACCGTTTTCCTGAAAATCGAGAAAAACTGATTTTTTTCGAGATTTTTGACCTCGAATAGATTGTTTTCCAGGCAACGCAATCATTCGGAATTTTAACATCTTATTTTCAACTATATTTTCAACAATTACATGCATTTGCAGCTTGTTGTAAATTTATATACTTTCACACTTATTTTTTAATCTAATTTGACCGTACTACGATGGTTTTGAGAAGCGAATACATTCCTTTAGTCAATTTATCGAGTATCGGTGCTAAAATATTCGGATAGGCATAGTCTATTTTGTTTACAGAAATGAAGTGTTTGTTACTTATTGTATATTCAAGTTGGAGGGGGGGGGGAAGTAGTGAGCTTTGAAAGTGGGCTGCTGAGCCCTTCAACCAAAGGCATCCTGACAGTCACATCTTTTCTCGAAAAATGTTCTTAAATTCCGTTAGTATCCAAAAATGAGTTGGAAATGTCAATTTTCTGTACAATATGGGTTCTCACTATACTGTCTGGTAGTAGTACTACAAGTATATGATCGATTACCTATCACATTTTTTGATACTAGACCGCAAAATTCCCATACTTGTTGATGTTTTTTAACTAAAATGTCCCTAGACCAACGAAAACATGTCAAGTTTATATAAATAATTTATTCATATAGCTACTGTCCACATATATTTGAAATATAAACCGTAAATTCGGCTCTCAGATGGAAGTCCCAAAAATATTTCCACATTATTGTCATTGTTGAAAATTATTTTCCCAATATCTTCAGCAGAATTCATATTTTTGATGAACCTCGTATACTATTGAGAAAAGTTGATAACCGATTATTGTATTTTGAGTTTCCGTCCTTGCAGAACTTTTCATGAAAAATAATTTCGTTTCCTGATGTCAACAAGGATGTACAAAATAATTGAATAATTGAATTATTCGATATAATTTATAGTCTATTAGTACTATGTTGCTGTATCCGCTGCTGTTCCAATGTTTTGACAGAATCAGAATCTTCGAACTTAGGCGTGGGCAGCGTTATAGAACAGTGCTTTCAAAAAATTGTTCTATAGCGCCATCTAGAGGCAAGTTACAGAAAAACGGCCTGAAAATGTTCTCTATGAAAAATTACTTATACATATCAAGTTTCATCACGATCGGAGAAGCGATGTAGAAGTTTATTACTTATAAACCAACCAAAAACCATCAATTTTTATATATATGATATCCATATTTGAATCGATGAAATAGTTGACTAATCACTATTTTGCTTTAATGTTTCGCCGATACTCAAATTACCACATTTCATCAATCACTTTTCTGATAAAAACATTTTCAAGATCAGTTTTTTAATCTATTGCATTATCACTTGTTCCCTATAAGATTGTTTTCAAAAATTCTTTGAAGACGCCGACTTTTAAGATTCACTCAAGTGTTGGTTGAAGACCTTTTATACCAGATCTGGTATAAAAGGAAAACAAAAAATATAACTCATCCTTTAGTGTGGTGCCTATCCGAAAAAATCAACAAAATGAAGTGTGAGTAGAACGAAAATAGTGGTTTACCAGAAAACTTAAAAATACTAAATACAGTTTCATTTTCAGATTTGGCGTCAGCACTTATATTATTTTGGGGTAAGTGAAAGATTTTCATAAAAATCAAATGAGTGATTTTTTACGAAGATAATACAGTTTTGGATTTTGGGTAACTTTTTTAAAAACAAAGTGCATTTAACAATTTTAGAGTTTCAGATGTTTGATTTTTGAGTGTTTCAAACATAACTAACGAAAAATAATAAAATGGCACTATGAAATTCTTCAGCAACTTAAATACGAATTCAAAAAAATTCAAATTTACCTATTCACTTGACAGTAATCTATCTGAATCTAATGGCAGATTTCCATCAAACTGACAGAACCACAACAAAACAACAACTGTGTCGATTTTGACAAAACAAAAACTTGTGTTTCCTAAATTTTAAACATTTTAAAAAACATTATTACTTTATTTGAATGTTGATCTGTGGTGAATATGAATTTAGATTATCGGCACTTGTCAGGATATTTGTATTGATTCGTTGTATTGTTGTTCATTTCAAACAAAAATGAGATTAAATTTTCCTTTGTAGAACACGTGCGACAAAACAATGAACAGTTGAAGTTCAATTGTCGTTTGTGTAGTGAAAACGATAAAAAACATTTCACAACAAAAGACACGACTCAAACTACTTTTTGTCTGTTTGGTGAAATTAGAATTTTCAGTCTATTTTCGACACTGAAATACTATTCTATACTATTCTATTCTGTTCTGTTCTGTCTTGTGCTGTCCTGCCCTGCCCTGTGCTATCGTATGCTCTCCTATCCTATCCTATCCTATCCTATCCTATCCTATCCTTTCCTATCTTATTTTATCCTTTCCTATCCTACCTTCCCTATCATATCCTTTCCTGTCCTATATCCTATCCTATCCTATCCTATCCTGTCTCCTATCCTATCCTATTCTATCCTATCTCCTATCCTATCCTATCCTATCCTATCCTATCCTATCCTATCTCCTTTCCTATCCTATCCTATCCGAGCCTATCCTATCCTACCCTATTCTATCCTATCTTCTATCCTATCCTACCCTATCCTATCTTCTATCCTATCCTATCCTACCCTATCCTATCTTCTATCCTATCCTATCCTATCCGACCCTATCCTATACTATATTATCCTATCTTATCCTATCCTATCTTATCTCCTATCCTATCCTATCCTATCCTATCCTATCCTATTCTATCCTATCCTATCCTATTCTATCCTATCCTATCCTATCCTATCCTATCCTATCCTGTTCTATCCCATCCCATCCCATCTCATCCCATCCTATCCTATCCTATTCTATTCTATTCTATGCGTAAATTAAAATTCAACAATGTTTACGTCACGAAAGATGTCTAAAATCTATGGCAATTGTTTTCGTAACATGTACATTTGGTGGGGCCGGTTTTCTCAACTCTCACTATAAGAAATTTCCTATTTTTTTCAAACAAAGGAAGCAATAAAATCATAGGCTCAGAAATGTTAATTGGGGAAAACACAATTATACCTCCTTTCCTCAACAGGTTTCGTCGAAATTTATGCTGATTACCCCACTTGTCCCGAATTGGATGAGAGTGCTAGTTATTTTGCCGACCCTTACAACTGTTCTAAGTACTACGAATGTTCTAATGGAAACAGAAATCACATGACTTGCCCGGAGGACCTTTATTGGAACGATATTCTCACGAAATGCGATTACCTAGAGAATGTCGACTGCAGTTCACACAGTGCGTATACGATAAAATTAACTTTAGTTAAGAAAATTCGAGAATATTCCACAATTTCATAATTAAACCCGTAAATGTATTCCAGAACGAAGTGGAGTTGCTGATTCACTCAACTTCGTGACAATACGTCCCAAAAACTTCAATCCAATAATAAAGTTAAAGTTTAGTCTGAAATAACAATTTTACTGAATTGAGAGAAAAAATAATTAATTTTTATAGTTCTAGTAAATCTCGTGTATATTTTGGCTTTTATTTTCTGGATTTTTGAAGTCTTAGAAAAGTTGTATCTGGCTTTTCATTAGTTTTTGGGAACTATAAAAACATTTACTAACTTGTCCACCAGTGACGAAATATTCCAGTTCCGTTATTTTCACAATTTTATAGACCTGCTAAAATTTAACTTATATTATTGAACAGTTCCAACCCATTAGAGTCACTTTTCTAGTATTCTAGTAGTCTAACATCTACTACCACTAGCAGCTATTGTTTTTTTGCAGTAGGTACTTGAATATTTGAATAAATTTTTGTGTTGAGTTGTAAAACTGCCGAATCATTAACGGAATATCTCAAATATATTCGAGTAGAAACAATGTTTTCCACTTCCTTTCAACTATTGTTTATAAAATATTGAATTTGTGAGGAAATTGTCATTTGTAGTATTAGTTGTGTACAGAATTTTTCATCATATAGTTTCAAAAATCTATTATCTTTTACCAGGACCAGGGGTCCTAAGTTGAATATTGTTCACAGATGATGCTTGTTTTTCTCGCAATTCAATTATTAACTTCCACACACATTTTCAATTACATTTGGCCGAAAACAATCCACACACATTGATTGAAAATAATTTTCAAGAAGAGTTTTCTTTTAATATTTGTGTTGGAATTGTCGGTAACCATCTCATTGGGCCTCACTTTCTTTCACGTAGACTCAATGGAGAAGAATACTGAAGGTTTTTAGAATCCGTTTCACCTGGAGTTTTAGAATAAATTCCAGTCATGGAAAGATTCCGTATGTGGTACATGCACGATGGTGCTCCACCATACTTTAGTGTAGTAGCACAGCAATTTTTGAATGAAAATGACCATAATTGCTGGATTGGGAGAGCAGGCCCACAGTAATGGCCACCTCGCTCGCCCGAAATGAATTCCTTAGATTATTTTCTCTGGGGACACCTTAAAGCGTTGGTATACAAAACTGATATTCAAAGTGAAGAGGATTTACAATATAACATCATTAATTCATGTGACGTAATAAAAAATACGCCAGATATTTTCAGAAGAATGCGAAATTCAGTGATGCGGTGGCTAGACGGTTGTATTGAAGCCGAAGGAGGCCATTTCCAATATTCAGTTTAGTGCAATTCGTTAGTCTGGATGTTAATGTTATTTAATATTAGTTGTTATTGTTACATAATAAGTAATGAAAAATTGTAAAAATAATAATTTTCAAAAGAAACATTTGATTCCTCATGTTAATTCTTGTGAGGTCCAGGGATATGCAATTAGGTCGACTTTTTTTGTAAAAACTAAGCAAGATGAGAAAAAAATTCAAGAGACAAATATTTTTTATAGCTTAATCCAAAGAAATGATAAAAATTGCACAAAAGTCAGTGGCGTACATTTTTAAATCAAAAATATTCGTTAAAATTCCGCACGAGACGCCACTGGACTCAATAAATTGATTCACGATCGGGCTAACGTAGCTCCTTGATGCTATAAATATCATTGTCAAATTACAACAAAATTAGGTGAAGGATATTTAAGATATTTACGAACATTTTTTTTTCAACAGCCTGTATCTTGCAAAGAAGGATTTGCGGACCCATGTTTATATAAAAATTTTGTCTTAAAATTGCCTAAAGAATCGTCTGTTGAGTTTATGATACATGCTCAATTAACACCCTGTATTGTATTGTATTGGAACTAGATTACATTCAAATCTGAATATTTATACCTTAATGGTGTACATATCATGAATAATTTGATACCTACATTGTCTACACCTGGAATAACCTCAATGATGAACATACAAAAAATATTGATAAAATGTAGGTTTTATCAAAATTGTTGTAAATTGTAAGTGAAAGTCACAATATTTCGAATTAGCAAGCGTATTGAAAATTTAGAGAATTGATTTCTGTTCATTTTTGTTTCAGCCCTTCCTCCAACTGGTAAGTAGTAGCATAATACTAAAGAAAGTATTGAGAATCAACAACGTACATGAAATATCCTAATTTTCAATAAATAATTGAACACATCACTCTTTGAACACAAATATTTTTTTCAAGGAAATTCACAGGAGAAAAGAAAGCCTATCAGTAGTGTACCTCCAACTAGATCCACTAAACCGCAATTCGATCCAAACCTGTCAGAATCGTACAAAGTCAAAGTATGATAATTTTATAAACTAAATCTTGCGATTTGATCTCCACAAACTTCACTTTTGAAAAATATCACGACATAAACAAGATATTAAAATTGCATATTAAACAGGAAATACGTTGAATTACTGGAGTTTTTTCCCAAAACCAAATCGTTATTTTTATACCTCGACACTATAAGTTTAGTTTTATCTTTCTCTTGAAGATGATCACTTGGTGATCGAAACACGTGTCGAGGTATAAAAATAACAACTTGGTGTTGGGGAAAAAACTCCACTAATATTCATTACTACACCAAAGGTTCTAAACAGTACATCATAAGGTAATACGTTAAATAATGTTTGTGTAGTCAAACCGTGAGGTGTAGCTTATGATATCTTTGGATTTTTATTAAGTAACGGCCGCATCAATCAGAAAAGCTAATTATGCAATCAGAAATTGAAATACTTCGAAATGATGTTTATCAGAGTAATGTTTGTGTCCATATGCTTCCCATTTTCACTTGATTGGAGCAAAAAGCAGTGGAAACCCTTCAAAAGATATACTATTTACCGATAATATAAAAATAAAAAAATAATGAATGAATGAAGCAAACTGTATCGAATACTGATCATCAATTACTATATATATTTATCGAATTGTTTTGTTTCAGACCCAACTTCACTCCCCACAGGTAAGTGTGATTTTTTTTCCAAGCATAGAATGTATGACATGTGACGGAAGCTTTTTCATAATTGTGAAAATCACATAATGAAGTTTTATTTGAATAGAAGTTTTCAAGTTTTAGTCAAATAGAAATTTAAAATTCATTTATTTCGAGTGTAATTGAGCTCGTCACAAAGGAAAGGCTTGAAATAGGGTATGATATTATGAAGATTAGAAAAATTTATGGAAGTGGGAAAGTATATCTTTCAATACTTTTATCTTTTATAGATCATTTTATTTTATCTTATTCCCTCCTTCGAAGGATTTTCTTTACTGAAATAGAAATCACAAACACTTTGGGGCTCATATTGTTCTCTCGTATATCGAAAGAGAGAGTAGTTTATTTTATTGATCCCCTTTCTAGTTTTTTCATCTTCCACAATATGGACGTTTCGAAAAGATAAATCTGCCTCCGTTTTCAAAATTGGAAATAGTCTAATGAGTCTTACGGTTTTTTTCTTTGATTCGTTTTATTTTCAGAACTTCCTCGATAGATGGCAAAATAGTTCTGAAAAGGAAATAAAATAAAGAAAAACCTGCAAGATTCATTGAGAATTTTACAATTCTGAAGACGTCGGCAGATTTTAGTCTCCGAAACGCTAAGCGATAAGCGACAGTTTTAGGAATCCTGGATCAAGAATCACAGACTTTTTGAATTAACCCTTTCCATTTAACCAACTTCAGCGACGTTATTTGATGATAATGGAGGTAACATAACAAATCTGAAGAGACACGGTGGTTGGAAGTCCACCAATGTAGCTGAAGGGTATATAGACAGTTCACTTTCAAACATAATGAAAATTGCCAAACCCATTCAAAAATTATCGGATAAAAACAATCAATGTGAAACGGAAATTTTACCTTCTTGTTCTGATTTCAACAAGAGGCATTTAAATTTACCAAGCATCTCAAATGAATTGAATCCCTCCAATATTCGATTTCATATAGATATCAATTAGAATTTTTCTGTTGGTGCCTATTTTCTGTTTGAATTTCAAAATTTCATACAAATATGTATTCAAATTTTCTAAATATTCTTCTACGAGTAAATATAATACAGAAATGTGTCTCACTGATCTGTTATTCTAGATAATCTGTTATTCTATAAAAGTTATAGAAGAAAAATATCTGAATATTTTTTAATAGCTTTTCAACAGAATTCAAAGCCCAATCAATATTTTAAGCTGTCGATAAAAAATAAATGAATCTGTGGTCGTTTAGAAGTTATTCTGGTTAACAAAAAGTTATAGGTCAGTTCATGTAGTTCCTGCAAATCTTGTAACATTGCTGAATAACAATAAAAAGGAAAAGAGAAATGAAAATTTCTATATTTTTTACCACTTTCATTTGTAACTAACGTTATTGCAGTTTCGTCCTATATGGACATTTTCAAACTTAACAAACTTAATAAACTTAAGTTTGTACATATAGGACTAAACTGCATTAACGTTAGTTACAAATAAAAGTGGTAAAAAACTTAAAAATTTTCATTCCTCTTTTCATCATGATCTCCTACCACGCAGTAACGGCTATATCCATCAATTTAATAGAAAGGAATCAATTCAATTTGTATTAAACTGACCCAAATTCATGATGGTGAATTTTGATTTGGTAGTTTCGAAATAAGCGAACGTGGAATTGGACAATGGACAACAAAACTTTCATTTTACTTTTTCATAACCTAACACCATGATATTTTTTCACAGGTACAACTCCGACTCCTCGATGTGTTTATGACCCAGACAAAATAGTTTACAGTTACGACCCGAATGATTGCAAGAGTTTCTATGAATGCTACCTAGGATACATGTTTTGGCAAACATGTCCAAACGATACGTACTGGAACCATTTGATGAACTACTGTGATGATTACGAAAATGTTGATTGTAGTGAGTAGAAACAATCTATTTTTATTGAACGAAAGTTTTTTTGGTGAAAGGTTCAAATAAGGTCAATAAAAAATTTATTTTTGTCATTCTCATTATGATAATTTATAGGTAATGACTTAGAGATAAATTTTCTGACCCATAACCATGGTAGTATCGATAAAACAGATATGTGAAAATGAAGGTGTGTTATGAATCATATTTTCAGGGGTTGATCATTTGACATATTTCATGAAAAGAATTTGTATACATACGTAAATGTTTAAATTTATTTCGTTTCCCAGAAAAAAATCGGGTAATACTCAGTTACCACCAGAAGACGATTTTGGATACTAACAATTCGAATATTTTAATGTAGCTTGATTCGAAATATTTTTTAATTATTCTTTGATTTTATTTTCTTGCATTTTTCCACCTTCACCTTCATTACTTCATTTCAACTTTTTCATTACTTTCATTTTTATTGTTTACATATGACAGTTACAATAATTTGTTTTTCAAATTAGCGTTTTTATAGTTTTGAAATTCAAAACACATTGTGATTTTTTTCATTTTTTTTTGTCATTTTCGATATTCTTTTATTCAACTTACTTAGGCGAATACTTTGGTGCTGTTATTTTCGTATTTTCGATATTTTATTTGGTTTATTTTAATTCTCTCTTTCATAGATTTGAAATCTATTAATACCCCATTTAGACAATAGAAACTCGAACTGTCACAAACAATTTTCAGTAATATTGAATATATCAAAACTACACTTCTGAGTAATCAAAGTAAAGATATGTTTGAACATTTTGGCATCTTGGGTCTCTAAAACTCAAGAAACGAGGGCAGTGCATGGAAGGTTAATTCAAAAGTTCTGTCCGTTTTTATGTAATATCTCACTAAAAACTTATTCTAATTAATCTAAATAAGTGCAATTTTCATTCCGCCACCATAAAAAGACAAAATAAATGGCAATGTTTAAAGTATAGGCAGACGCCAATGAATTTGCAAAAAAATTAATAACTTCTAACAACATTTCACCATCTGCCATTGTTTTCTTGCATTGTTTTCTTGATTATTAACTAGACAAATCATCAATTAGCAGACGAATTGGCCGTGTTTATATAACTGGAAAATATTTTTTAATTTAAAAAAAAGTAATAACTTTGACCAAAGTTTTACCGTCTGCCATTGTTTCCTTGCAATAAATAATTATTGAATCGACAAACTGTCAGTTGGCAGACGAATAGACCGTGTTTAGATGAGAGTGGTAGATAATACAGTTGCTTGTGGCTGTAGATATGTCCTCTGCAAAAGGCAGACGGTAAAAAATGGTTTTTGGGGCTTTTTCCACAGCGTTTTGGTTCAATTCTACAAATTCGTGAAGGAAAATTGGCTCAGAATGGCTTAATGACATCATAAAGTAATATGCTGAAAAAGGGGCAAAAAATTAAAATTTGAAAAAAAAATTAACAGCATCAATGTATAGAGTACATTATTCTGTATCGATCAGTATATATCACAATACAGTAGAATAAATATTTATTGAGATATGTAGCTACAGAAACACATGATATTAAAATAGAAAAACTTTTGAACAACCCCATACTCCTTTCTGGATGGTACATTTTGCGATTTCTGAATAAATGATCATTATAATTATTTCAGGTCGAAGCAGTACAACTAAAGGTAAGTCGAAAGTAAAAGTTTTTGTTCATATTGATGCAATTGTAGATTTGACAGTATAGAAACATACTTTCGGAACTGCTCGGTAAATTAAGAACAAAGAAATCAGAAACGAGGGACAGTTTATACAATAAAGTGAATTGTACTTCAGCGAGTACAAGCAAACCTTAGTTTGACTCAAAAATATATAGAACGTTCTAGTGAGACTCCTATATCTGATTATGAGTTTTTCCAGAGAAAGTCAATTTTGAATGTACGTTACAAAGATCAAAATTATGTAGCGGCACCCTGTATTGTCTATGAGTAGTCCCAAATTGTACGCTCTTCCAGTATCTTTATTCCGCTTTCATTTTCTTATTTTTATTTTTGTACAACTGAATATTGCATAGATATGTAGGCTGCAGCATCAAAAATGATACGCGTCAGATTTATGACACGATTATCTGTTGTATGTCTATTCTTATACAGTGTCACCGATAAAGTCCGCATCAAATGGGAAACTTTTTTATTTATCGTTTTATGTGAAATTTGATTTTGGCAGTAGATTTTGCTTAAG
>WOGN01009564.1:0-10766 GCA_015342105.1 Leptinotarsa texana | reverse complement strand
TTTTATTTTTAAAGGATTGTATTATTTCTTTGAGCTCATTTGCATCAGTAGGGTGTAAAATAAAGTTATCAGCGATCCATATGTTCTCTAAGTGAGTCAGCAGATTAAGAGAAGTTGGTATGTTTTTTGTTAATTTTTCTGCTATAGAACAATAGTAATTGTTCAGCATGTTTGCGTTTATTGTAACTAACGTTACTGCAGTTTTGTCCTATTTGGACTTTTCGAACTTTAAAGTTTGGAAATGTCCAAATAGAATGAAACTGCAGTAACATTATTTACAAATAAGAGTGGTAGAAACATAGAAATTTGCATTTCTCTTTTCATCAAGAAGACAAAAACCTAAACAAGGTGTACAGCATACAATGTTCGGACTGCAACTAATTCTATATCAGCTAAAACCAAGAAAAAATTGATCCGAGCACAAAAAGGCATACATAAACCCAATAATATACAAATCAAACCTCGCAACACACGCTCCACCCTCACTCTTATGAGTGGACCTCAACCTACTGAAGGGCACTTCAGCAAGATTGAAATCTGCCTACATTTGTGTGCTTTTACTTTCAGATCTATCATTTTATCGAATCATCACTTTATTTGAATGTAATTCAATGCATCGGGCCCCCAAAAACTAACTGGAGACGAGTATCTTTATATCGCGAGCAAGTGTTTTCCAGTGAATCTGAAAAATAACTGAATTAGAAATCTGGTTGAAAAGTTTGTATACTTACCGGAGCCGCCTGATAGCGACTCTCGGGGGTGGTCTCTGATTCTGCTTCGTTGAACTCTTGTGTTTGTCTCTCTTTTGGAATCTTGGGTCTTCCCTGTTGAGTGCTTCATGTAGATACTGCGGCGCTGAACTGTTGTGTGGTCAAACAACACTTTTTTTGCGTGTTCTCTCATATACACGTTACATAGTGGATGTTCAGTCCAGGTCCCGGTATATGTATCTATTTGGTATGTATCTCAGAGCTTTTACGGTGGCCCGCACGCAACTGTTCATTTACGTCTGGATACTGCGTTTGTGTGTCGCTGCGCACTGGCCCCAGGCAGTGCAGGCATACACGATGATTGGGAGTAGTACGGTCTTGATAAGCAGCAATTTTACGTGGAGTCCCATGTTACTTCTGCGACCTACAATCGAATGTAGGTTTTTTCGGGCGGCTCTTGCCAGCCCTAATCTCTGCCGTATGTGGACAATAAACGTTAGTCTCTTGTCAAGAGTAACTCCCTGGTATTTCGCTTCCTTGATCCATGGAATCTCTTGACGTTTTCTTTCGGGTGTACCATCCTCCGGGTGAACAGTATTGCTTGACTCTTGTCAAGGTTTATGCTGATCTTCCAAAGGTTAGCCCATTTCTCTAATCTGTCGGTTTGCTGTTGCAAGTATCTGGTAACTGGCGCATAGCTTGTTGATCTCGCCAGTAGAGCTGTGTCGTCCGTGTAGAGTGCCAATTTGTTAAAGTTGTTCTCAGGCTTGGGCACGTTAGCTTTGTATACCAAGAAGAGATGTGGCGAAAGGACTGCTTCCAGTAATGTCATAGTGGAAGGTTCTTGTCCTACTCTGCGATTAGTCTTACCATTTGTTTTGAGTAGCCAAAATTGCTATTTTTGGCTACTCGAACGCCATGGAGACATCTAGGAATATCGCTCTGGTGTGGTATCCTTTACATAGGTGGAAACCTTCTGTCGCATAGTTTAGTAGCCTCAGGACTTGCAGCTCTGCCGAGTGTTCGGATCTGAAACCGATCTGTTTATCTGGTAAGATTCCCAGTTCGCTGGTTCGGTCTTCTAGTCTTTTCATCTCATGGAAGGAAATAAGCTTATTGGCCTATGGATATTGGAAAAATCTGTGGTTCTTATTTGGCTTCGGGATGTGAATGACCGTTGCCTCTTTGAACGGGTACGGAAAATGTTGTAGTCCGAGTATAGCGTTAATGATATTCGTCATTGCCGCTATATCCTTCTTTGGTAGGGCTTTCAGTGCCCTGTTTGGAATCTGATCCGGGCCGGGGGCTTTCCCAGTAGCTAGGCACCTTACGATACCCTTCACATCCTCGGGTGATGTCGTTGCAGTCTTATCCTTTGTACCGTCTCTTCGACCTCGTTTTTGATTTCTTCTACTTCGCTTACCTTGTTCACTTCCTTTTCAGGAAGTTTTTTGTTTATACTGGCATTCTGGCTTCTTCCTTCATGTTTTCCTGCTGGCTTTTTTATTCCCTTCTTCGGGGAGTTTTTGGCCAATGTCCTTTTTGTGGTTTCTACGGCGTCTGCAGGCGGGTTATCCTGCTTTTCCTTTTGCTGTCGGAGCTGGTCTGTGAGACCTTTTAGGTCTCCCACTAGTTTTAAGATTTGATTGTCCTGCTCCTCTTTCTTTTTTTCAATCAGTGGTTTTTCTCCGTAACCCTCTCAATTTGTATTAAGAGTGTTCCTAAAAAGAATATAAATCTGAAAAATTAAAAGATTTTTGTGTGGGTTACACAAAAACAGTTCCGATAAAGTCTACTTTCTACTATTTCACATATTAAACTTCTTTCAGGTTATCTTTTCGGATAACATAAGCTTTCGTTTACTAAACACGTCTGTACTCTTCGATGTCTCGCTGTGAACTCTGACAAAATGTGAATATCCAAGAAAAGTGTTCGATAAAAATAACTGCGTGAACGCAAGCGAGACATAAGTGGAACCACCTATTGGTGTGACATGCGAATCAACTTGCCAAGTTTTTATGTCAGTGTTGGCGGTTTGACCAATCAACCGACAACTGCGGTAGCAGACAATTGGCAAGCTATCCTGGAATGTCATCGGAATCGAATCCACATGTTTCTAGAAATGACATGAAAATGAGAAAGGTTCATTGCAGTCGGAATGCTGTGAAATAATTCCATGAAAATCAAAAGATAAGTTCATCAGGAAAAATTGAAAAAAAATCGAAGTTATATGGACTCAGAGTTATATAAAAAATGTTGATGAGACTAATATTCAACTACATTTTGAAATATCCTGATAGCAAACCGTTGGCATTGAGTACATATTCACTTGTTATTGAGTGAATTAACGTTTATGTCTTCATGCATTTGATTTGATTATGATATATCTTTTGCAGGTATACGTGTCAGTTGATAATCATGTTTCTCTGGTTCTACCCGCTGAAGATATGTACCGGATTGAACTGCGACGAGTTTGCTGCAACTGAACAACGCAGAAATGATTATGATTATGATTATCAATATTACAACTCTTTTTCATCTCCAACCAGAGTACTAAATATAACAGTACAATGCTCAGGAGTCATATTTCCATTACCACCTAGAGTTCCCAAATATAATTGTGATGATTGTCCTCTTGTTCTGAAAATAATATTTTCGAATATTCCTGTAATTCCTTCGGCAGCATTTTCGAATTATCCTTCAACATCGATTATTCGTATGGAAAGACTTCATATAGAAAACCTGTTACCAGGTGCTTTCAACACTTTATATTCCCTCAAAGAAGTGTACCTTGGTGAAAATAACATAACTGAGTTGAACCCCGGAATTTTTAACTACCTGTCATTACTTGAAATTTTGGATGTATCAAAAAATAAACTAAAAGTTCTGGGACCTAGTTGTTTAACTGGAGCAGTCAATTTGAAATCACTGAATTTATCTGTCAATTCCTTGATGAATTTTGATGGACTGGTTCTGGACAAGAACATCGACGAACTTAAACATTTAGATTTGAGTTTCAACGAAATAACAGAAATCAATATTGAAAGTATTCGACATAAAATTGGTAATATAGATTTGAGTTGGAACAAAATCACTAAAATAGACTTTTGTATCGCAGAATTTGAGAGTATAAGTATCAGCAGAAATCGGTTGAAGTCACTGGGAAAAAATAATTGCTCAAATTTCTCCTCCAGAGTTATTTATTATGATTTGAGTTATAATCTCATTTCTGATTTGTCTCCACATACTTTTGAACACGTAAATAAACTCAAAATATTGAATTTGGAACATAACAATATATCTTCTCTCCCGATCGAAATATTTTCACATATGCCTGATCTCAAAAAATTAAATCTATCCAACAACAACCTGAAACAGTTTTATTACGGAACTTTCGAAAACTTGCACAATCTACAAATCTTAGATATATCAAATAACAAAATCGCAGACATTAAAAGGTACCTGCATTCTTTGGCGAATATGACTGAGTTGTATATTCAACAAAATAAATTATTTCATTTGGATTCAGAACAAATAATAGCAGACTCACCGCATGTATCAAAAATATCTCTGGGTGGCAATAACTTCACCTGTGACAATCTCATTGAAATAATACATTACTTCAGAAGTAAAAGTGTTATTGTTGCATATGGAAGCATCACAAACTCCTCCAACATTCAAGGTATTCCCTGTTTTGATAACTCGAATTTTCCTCCAGAGTTTTTACAAAACTCTGGTTCGTATACAGAAAATGAAGATTATAAAACAACTATCATGTACGATTACTTCAATGAAGGTTTCAAAAACAGTAATTTTTACAGGTATTTAGAGTCCATGAAAGAACAGAAATTATTGAAATTCAGTGATTCAGAAATCTATTCTTTTTTCAACAAAGACTTCAATAACTCCAAGTTTCACAGATATCTTGAAAACATGAAAAATTTTGAGAATTTCACTGTTGAATTTAATAAAGGTGTTTATGATTACTTCGATAAAGACTTCAAAAATAGTGGTTTTGTTAAATATCTGGAGAGCCTGAAACCAGATAATAATATTTCGGATGGAAATATTTCAGATATTGTGATGAAATGGAAATACTGTAAAAGATTTGTAGAAAAAAAGTCACAGGAATATCTATTGGGTTTCGAAATAAACCGGTCAATTTTCAACCGATCAAATTATATTAATGACGAGGAAATTGATCCGAATGACGGAAAGATAGAAGTCATAAAAATGTTGTTAATAATAATAGTGGTTGTTCTGATAGTAATAGCAATTAGTTTGATCAATTTGACGTATTTTATCTTCGTTACATCGAATAAAAGAAAAACCACTAAAGAACAAGTAGAACTTCTTAATGCCTAATAGTCAAAATGTTATTTGGTTGTCTAATATATCCAGAGAGAATGAATCTTGTAAATGAAATGTCAGTTGAGAACATGTATGCCTACAAAAACTGGTTGAAAAGGAGTCTTGAGAACCTAAATTAAATTCAGTACAACATATATATATTTCTTTAAAAAGAGTTTCCAACATAAAGAGTTATTACCATTTATAATTCTGAATTTGGAATTTGTTATGAGGACGTTTTCAGAAAGAACTAGGTCCCTAAGAGAATTTCATTTATGATTATAATTCAATTTGTTTTGTTATATTACTTTGTGTAGCGTTCCTGTAAATGATATATTCAATCGAATATTCACAATAATCATGTGCTTGAAAATAGTTTTTCCTAATGGACGTTTTCTTCAATTTGTATCTTAATTAATCTGCATACCATTTGTTGAAAAAGAGTCTTGAGAACCAAAACTAAATTCAGTACAACATATATATTTCTTTACAAAGAGTTTCCAACATAATGATTTATTACTTTTTATCATTCTGAATTTGGAATTTGTTATGAGGACGTTTTCAGAAGGAACTAGGTTCCTAAGAGAATTTCAGTTATGATTATAATTCAATTTGTTTTGTTATATTACTTTGTGTAGCGTTCCTGTACATGATATATTTAATTGAATATCCACAATATTCATGTGCTTGAAAATAGTTTTTTATTGACGTTTTCCTCAAATTGTATCTTGAATAATATACATACCATTTTTGTAAATAGTTTATAATGAAGTTTGGAATAAATTGAATTGAACATTTCTCGTTATTGAATGGACATATTTATACCTGTTTCCTGTAACTTTGAGTAAACAGCATTGCCAGCTCAGTTGCGACAAATGTGCCTCTTTATGACAGAGTATCAATTTTCAAAGAAACATCGTTAACTCGGTTCAATTTTTTTCGTGAATGGATATTTTGTTTGTAATTGCATCCACACTGAACAAGGCCTATATGAATAAATCTATTCATAAGGCATATATGTCAAAATCTCTTGACGAGCAAGGAAACAACTAGAACAACCACCTTTAGAATAAGTTTCTGAAATAAAATCCATAACTCCTTCAACTCTCTTGTGTTTGAGGATTTTTTATATAAATGTATTTGTTTCACTTTTCAGCTAGACTCATATATCAAAATCTTTTGTCGGGCATAAAATGAACCCCGTTGATGATTTTTCTGAAAAATTCAAATATTTCGTGGATGAGAATTTCTCCTTGAATACATTTTTTTAATGAGCAAAAAAAATTTTGGAGAGAAACTAAAATAAAATGAAAATCAAGCAAACAGTGACAACCAATTGCTTTGCATTGTCATTAGCACACAAATAACTTCGGATTTGATGAGTGAAAAAATGAAACATCAATTAGAAGAGCAACATTAGTGTTTGTCCAATATATTTGATACCAAATATATGTTTGAAAATGAAACAAAAACATCACAGTTTATTGCTGTGTTTGGCTGCAATCTCATCTACTGATTTCCATATCAAGAGAGTCGGTTCAGCTACATCTGAGCTCGTGCCTTTAGGCTCGTAAATATTGTCATGAACACGTTTCTTGTTAGATTCTTCTTCTTTTTACGTGATCAAATCCGCTAAATAGGCAATTACATTTTTACGAACACGCTCTTTTGCCTCCTGATTTTTGAAGAAATGCGTTTTAAACAATGGATCCAAAAAGTACACATTGCCAAAGTATTGCTGTACTCAACGTTGCCCACTCTTTCTCTGATCCCATTTTCCAATTTTCTAATGACAGTTTTTGCGACTGGTGACATGGTTGTATCTTTCAATAATTCATGGCAGATACCGATCACAATAACCAATGAAGTAGTCATGTATTGTTGACCACTCACTGCTCTGGTGGTTTCTTCATTTGGTTCCAATATTGTTTCAATTCTTTCAAAATTTGCCATTCGTCCAAAATCCACTGCCGCACCTTTGTGTCGAGAATAGCAACTGTCGATCGAACTACTTCGCCTAACTCGATAAATCTATCAATCATATAAAATGTGGAGTTCGATCTTGTAACCACATCTTAGATCAATTTCTTTGGTGCCATTTCTTTATCCTCTTGGAGTTCAATCAATTTACTGGTGGAATTTGAACTTCTTTTGAATTGCGATACCACCACTTTCCCCGTATCAATTGTCGTTTTTTCGTCAACTAGTGCGTTCTGAACGATAAGATTCAGTGTATGGGCATAACACCCAAAAAACTTCCACCCAAGTTCATCTTTAATAGCACCTTTAACATTTGCATCATTGTCTGATACGGCCAACAGAAGTTTATTGTTAATCCCCCACTCCTTGGTAATATCATTCAAATCTCGCGCCTAATTCTCAATGGTATGAGACTTTTCAAAAACTGCACATTTCAGAAGAATTGACTGCATTTTGAATGTTTTATCAATGAAATGAATAGTTATATCATTGAAACTATCATTATTCAGTGAGGTCCAACTATCAGTCGTTACATATACTTGTAAAACTTCTTTCACTTTTAGTCTAGTTTTCATCATACACTTTTCATACAGGCTTGGTATATAACTCTTCGAAATTGTTTTGCGGCTTCTTAGTTCATATGATTTAACGGACTGAAAGAAACCTTCATTTTCAACTACAGAGAAAGGTTGGAAATCAATATAAAATAGTTTCATTAATTGTTCATTAATGTTTTTTTTAAAGTATCAGTGATTTTTTTTTGGTATGAAGGGGGCCAATGTTTGATGGATTTTCTTCAATTTTCTTGAAGTGAACGGTTCTAAGTTCGAATTCATCATTGATAAATTTACCCCTTTTAATGTGGACAGCCCTGAATTGCCCATTAAGTTTTCGACTTCCACACGTTCCGAATTATTCTGTAAAAAGTCAAAATCATTTTTCATGAAATTTTGAACAGGAAAAATGCGAAACGAATTAATTAAATACCTACCTGTTGCAAAATTTTAGTTTCCTGTTCCTGTGAGTTCTCCTAAACGTGGGTTTTCACTGTTCCTTCAGTAGTTAGAATTTTTACCGTGTGGTGTTTTTTAAATTTATCACGGAAGATTTGAAGAAAATAACCCGCTTACAAACTTCACATGTTGCTAGTTGCAGTTGTTTCTCTGTTATTGACAAAAAAAATCCAAATAGGGCTTGATCTTCTATTCACCTTACACTAAAATTCAGTCTGTTACTGAAAACTGAAATGAAACTCTAAAACAACAAGACGACTGAAGGGGACGTACGGAAATTCGGAACCATTCGGAACCGAACGCTAAAAAGTGACCATGACGCATTCAAGAATAGGTGAACATGAACAGTTAAAAAGAACAGGTTTTTGATAAGAACTGGAACAGTTCAAACAATTTCTTCAAATTTAACTGTTCAGTGCCATCTCTAATTCCTCTGCGAGATAACTATTTATAAGTCATTCGAGTGCTTTCACCCATTTCCTCTTCTCTCTACGACTCACCGGTATAGCGGGAGATGGCCGTTTGGCGGGAGTTGACCAATGTCCGCTTCATTATTTGTTTCCATACGTTGTGTATCTCTACGTCAGCTTGGTCGAATGCGACGTTGGAAAACATGTATGCAACTTCTTTGAATTTCCTCTTGAACCAGTGTTTCTCCCTGTGAATTATCTCAGTTTGGGACCACTTGATTTAATGTTGATGGGTCAGCTATTCCCGATTTGCTGGTTTCTCCGCGCTGTGTATATTTCTTGTGCTCGGCAATTTGGACTCTTAGTTTCACCGATGGAGGATTTGCCTTACTTACAGGGTTTCCGCTAAATTCAATTCTCAGAATCGCAGTCGGCATTTGGTGGATCAGTTTTCGTGAGGGTGATAAGAATGGTGTTTACGGATCTTAAACTGGTTTTGATGTTGTGCTTGGGCCCAATTTTTCTAATCCGTTCCGACAATTTTCCCATGAAGGAAAGTGCAATTACTGGTTCATTGCGAGGCTTTTGCTGCCTTTGAGACAGTATGTTCTACCTTCACTTTGGAGTAACTATTTCTTCGAAGATCCTTTTTGATGATGTCTAGTTTCATCTGAGACCTTCCAGTCATCATCCGAAGACGATTGTGGATACTGAAAATCGAAACGTCGTGAAGTTACTTATCTAGAAGTCTCCCAATTTTTTTTATTTTCATTCCATGTTGATTGTTCAATCTTCAATTTTTTGATTGATTTTTATTTTATTGTGATTTCTTTTTAGGGTTTTTTTGCTCAGTATAATTGTTATATTTAGCTATTCTTTTTGATTTTCATATTAATATTTTATTTCAGAGATTTCAAATCATACTATATTAGACAATGGAAGTCCAAACTATTGAAATTGACCGGTAATGTTATTGCGTTTGAATGAAAATCCTAGAATGGATTGATCCAATTTGTCAGTATTACTTATTACCATAAATTTTTCTACGTACTCAATAAATACTATCATATGAAAATTATACCTACTTTCGTTGGATGTCGTTTCGGTAACCATTTCAGTATAACTTGTTTCTACTGACGCGTATTCTAACTTTGATCTTATAAAAGCATAGAATAAAGTTTTTTTAAGGACGAAGTTTCTTTGAAATCACTACTGTTACGTGCAATTAATCCATGCAAACAACAGGAGGAGGTTACAACATTATCGATATGCCTATTAAATGATAGTGCAGTGTCAAATGTGACGTCGAGATCAGGGAAACATTTTCTAATAAATAATCAGAGATCAAGATATACGTTTTCAAACTGTAGGACATGACCTTACATTTATTCGGGTTCAGCGACAAGTTATTTCGATAACATCATTCTACAACGCGTCCTATGTTTGCTGAGAGGTTCACACAATCATCTATATTTTCAACGAGGCAGTATAGTTTTCGATGTGGAAGGCCTTAGAATAGGTATATTCGTGACAAATTTGACTATTCTTGGATTCCATTGCATTCTCATCAAAAACTGATCATTTTTGGTTCCGGAAATTTCCGAATTCAATTTGTGGCTATATCTCCTCCATTTTCAGAAATACCAGAGATATGTTCATCTACACTTTACCGTAAAAACATTCACTTAACTATCAGAATATCATAATGAAAATTCTATATAGGATGTTACTCGCCTTGGGGCATCCTTGATTTTGAAATTTTATATATAAACTATTTTTCAATCCAATTGTGGTCAGAAGATTCATCTGATAGAGTAATTAATATAGTCTACTTTGAAAATCAGATTCAAAGATTTGCCCCTCGATTCATGGGTTCTGCCCATCAAGACGCCCACGAATTTCTTCGATATCTTCAAGAAGGTTTACATGATGACCTCAACAGAATTATCGAGAAACCTGAACCGATCCTAACTGAGATTGACGAAAAATTGAGCGACACCCATAAAGCACAAGAATCCTGGCAGAGATTTTTGAATATGAACAACTCCAAGCTTCAAGACTATTTCGTTGGTCAATTAAAATCCACTAAGTAGTGCACACGCTGTGGGACACTCATCAGTAACCTTTGATCCTTTCTGGGATTTGTCTCTTCCCATACCACAAAGAACTGGCCAATTGAGTTTGTCAATTGAGATTCTTTCATAAGAGAGGAAACTCTGGATGGAGATGAAAAACCAATGTGTTCGAGGTGCAAGCAAAGGAGAAAATGTACAAAGTCCTTATCAATCTATAAGTTTCCCCGT
>WOGN01009563.1:0-10767 GCA_015342105.1 Leptinotarsa texana | reverse complement strand
CACAAGTTTCTCAACTTCTGAGCGTTGTCGTTCGTATGGGGGCGGCAGCTGATTAACAGAAAAACAGATTTAAACAGATTCATTTTTAACGAGGTATGCCATTTTATAGAATATAAAAAGAAAATCTTGAAATTTTTTAAGTGATTAGTGCCATGATTACATAATGCCAACACATCTTCAAAAAGCAGACAACACTAAAGATGAAGAGAAAATGTAATTGAATGCAATATATTGTTTGCAGCTGTTTGGTTGCCCATTATATTGATGTCAAATTACCTTTCAATACATCAGCAGCATTTGTAACCATCAGCTGGAAAGTATAATTTGCCAAGAGTTTATTATTAGCAGCTCTGGTAAGCGACTCTTTCAAGGAAAATTGCCATTTTATTTCGGCTTCGTTGTCAACAAGAATATAGTCCCATGGATCTGAAAATGAATATTTTTTCAATTGAATACACTTATGATGTTCATCATATTTTGTTGAATCTCATGAGAGGAAATAATAGACGTTGATACTCACCAAGAAACTCGTTTATTTTTTTGGAAGCTTGAATCCATTTTGGAGAACAGATGGGTTTTCCTTGTGCAACGGCAGTTAGCAACTTTTGAGACCTTTTCACATGCTCTGTTACCAAAACTGTTGAAGAATCTACGGTATCCACAATACTTCCACCTAAAGTTGAACTTGAATTAAAATCATCAAGACCATTAAGAGGTTAACATACCCAAATGTTTGATAAATGATTCGAGCTGAGGACTTTCTAACATTGTGAATACAACTTTTGGCTTCAACTTTCTCTTCAATCTCTGAAAAAAAAAGTTAATGTATAGATTGGTTTGTTGCCAACTTTAAAAATATAACAATCACATTAAATTTATTTCAACAAAAACTCAAACCAAGGATCTTCAATTTTCACTCTAATGGTGGAATGACTTCAGTTTTTTAGGATGTTTCGTTTAGATACAAATGAGAGATAAATAATTTTTTTACCTAAATATATTGACTATGCCAAGAGCAGTAATATTTCTGTTGGATAAAGAATTACACAGAATTATACGTGGGCAGGCCCAATTCAGATAAATGTATTACAGTGCTACATAGCAGTCGATGCAATTCAGTGGATAAAAAGTAAATTATAATACAGTTTCAAAATAGGATAACATATAGATCAATCAAGAAAAATTCACAAGGTATAACAATATGAACTGATCTAATTCTTGCAGACAAGTAACACTCAACACAATACAACAGCCCAAGCTTAAGTATTAAATTAAATAGCGAGGTCAAGAGTAAGATTTTTGAAGCGGAGAACTGATATACTAAAGATTTGAAGGTTCTGGTGATGAAACTGTTGTATGAGTAAATCAATCTGTGAAAAGGCACTTGCCTAATTGAAGGACTGGGGACAAGTAGAGTTAATTTGGAGAGAAGCTCCGGGTTGGTTATCAGTCTGTTGATAAATTTAAATAGTCTCTATGTTTTCTGTGTGCCTCTTTCTAATGCAATATAGTCATTGTGTACACACATATTGAAGGCAATATATCTTTGGAAATTGTGCTGTATAGCCTGGAGTTTCACGGCCACGGAAGGCCGTGGGTTCGATTCCCGCCTCAACCAGATATTTTTCTCGAGAGAATTTATCTAGTTGAAGCTGGAATTATTCTGCAACCATGTTAGGAATCACACGTTAAAAGGTAAGACCTCTTTAGTCCTTAGCTTGCACAAGTTTCTCAACTTCTGAGATTAACGGAAAAACAGATTTTAAATTTTTAAACAGATTTTAAATTTTTAAACAGATTTATTATATGTGAGCGCTTTTGATAGCTGGCTGTGCTGTCATCTTCAAGGATCTACTTAAACTGAGCCTTGAGTTAATAATTTTTTATGAATTCAAAGTGAGAATGTCAATAGGCAGTGTGATAATTTTTTTATTTTTTTATTATGGTGACCTATATTGTTTTTTTTGCAACGACAAACATGTATTTTATTACAAATTAAAAAACAATAAAAGTTAATTGGCGCTCTGGGGCGACTTGATTGATTCCAGTGGCGTATTTGCTTTTTCAGCTGCAGGAAAAACCTGCAGCACCACATCATCTGAAGATCTTGTTTTTAATATTAATGGATGTATTCAGGTTTTTTTGGTGTCAGATTATCGATGTCTGTCTTTTTTTTGACATTGTTTTCTTTAAATGAATTTAATTGAACGAGAGCATTATCTAGAACTTGTGTTGGAGCACAAGAATTTTGATTTAAATTTTGTTCTTTTGTTTGTCCTATAAAAATCTTAATCACAATTGTTGCAGGCATTTTCGTAAACTATCAGTGATTTTTCAGATAACAGATATTCATTTTTCAATTTGGAATGTAGTTTAATTAGGGGTTCAACTTCCTTATAATTTTGGTAATCTGTTCTTGTTTAAATACTTTAATGATTTTGCTGGAAAGTTCAGAGATATAAGGAATGGATGAGTATTTGAAATTAATGATATTAGATGAGTTATATAACAATTTTTCAAAAAACTTTGGAGGATAAGAGTTAATCAATAGAATATTGAATAAATGCTTTAAATTGTTCACCCAATGTAGGGTGAGAAATGTTTTCTATTCAATTTTTCAAAAACCAAAATAATTTTCATTTTCTGTGGATGACGGGACAGATAATTTATATATCTGCCTGAATTAGTGGGTTTAGTGTAAATGTGTGTAACTATCTCAGAAAATTTTGCAAGCAATATGGCGATAAAGACATTACAACACATTTCTTCTTTTCATTATAAACAAAGATGTTTCATGTAGGGACCACTCTCATTGAAATCATGTTTTAAGTTGAATGAAAGCTTCTTTGGATACACAAGCTTTTTTTGTATAATGACTATAACAAATTAGAAATTTTCACTAACCTCTGCAGAACTCAAAAGAGTTTCATTTGCCGCACTCCTTTGACCCCTCCTAGGTGTTTCCAAGGTCTCGTTTGAAATGGACTTGCCTCCTCTTTTTGATTTCAGAGGTGTTGCAGAATTGTTTATGGTATCATTTTCATCACTTGTGACAGTATGGTATTTTTTGCTATCATTATAAGTTTTATTTACATCACTTTCCTCACTTGTGGATAAAATTTTAATATTTTTATCACTTCTACTAATTCGTTTTGATGATGAGGGTTCTTGGTTAAATAAACTTGCTTCATTATTTGTAGTGTTTTGATCTACAGTTCGCCTGTTAATTTTAGAACTTTTTCTTGATTTTTTCGATAATATCTCAGAATCTGAATCAGAATCGACATCATTTTCTTTTTTGGATTTAGTAATAGTTTCAGCTTTTCGCTTTGTCTTACTTGATGTATCTGGTACAGTATTGTTGTTCACTGTGGTTCTTCTAGATTTCTTAAGGGGAAAAAGTTCTACAATTGATTTCTTTGAAGATTCTGCTGTGCTCATGCTCCTTCTATGAGAGGTGATAGAAACTTTTATTTCATTTAAAACAGGATCTTTTCTTGGTTGTCTTTTCACTTTAGAGCATTTAGATTCCAACAAAGCAAAACTTTGATCAACGTCACTTTTGACCTCATGAGATCTGCTATCTTCTGAACTGTGACTCCTTTCCAGATTCTCATCGTCATTAACTCCTAACTGTAATCTTTCTTTACCTTTAATTCTACTTTTAGTTCTTGATAACCGTTCACAGTTATCTTCAAAGTCATCGGCTTCATTGTATTCTTTTATCACGTCTAGTTTATCATTTTCAGCAGTTGCCTTGTTTTCACATTTGTTATTTGAGTACCTTCTTTTGGAAATTCTTCTTGAAAGCCTATTATCATCTTTTGTCTCCCCTTTCTTGTTTACAGAGGATGTTGAACTTTCTGTGTGACTTTTTCGACGAGTACTCTTTCTTATTTCATTTCTAGACGGTTCTTGTTTTTTTTCTTCTTGAACTCCCTCAAAAGGTTTTTTTACAAATGCATCAATTTGACTCAAGGTCTCTGAGATTTCAGATCTTTCCTCAGCTACACTTTTTTTTTCTGTTTTTATAGATTTTCTATACTTTTGTTCTTCAAGAGGTTTCTGTACAAATGCTTCAATGTGACTCAAAGTTTCTAAATCATCTTTTTGGACTACCTTTTTCTCAATAGCCATCAATTCTTTTCTTTCTGGTAATTTTGGTACAATCTCAAGTGGTTGTTTAACAAAGTTTTCGATCTGACTCAAAGTCTCAACATCATTCTTTCTTGAATCTGACGTTATTTTCTCCAGCAAGCTTTCCACATGGACTGATTTAACTTTTTTGATGGGCGATTTTGAGATATCTTCTTGGATAACTCGAGAACGTTTCGTAGAAGAACCACCCGACTTTTCCATTTCTTCAGACATCGCTTCATCATTTAAAATATGCAACAATGGATTTTGTGGACGACTAGTACACTGATTCACCACCACTTGCACATTGTCATAAGCAAATGGTATTTCTGACTGGGTTTCATTGGCCTGGGTCTCTGAATTATACACACAGGTGGAAGTACTCGTTGAGTCAGTTGCAACACATGTAATTGAATCTGAGTTTTTGATAATGTCTTGGGTAGTATCTTCTTGGATTTTTTGAGTGTCCTGCATATATGCATCTTCCTGGTCCTTCGATAAAGAAGTCATTGATTTTATATCTGAAAAAAGTAATACCTTTATATACATGGTTACTTGAAAAATCATTATCACTGTCTAAACGCAATATCTTTTCTATGAATACTATTCATTCATTAAAAACCGTCATAAACTTTTTTTTTTATTTAGTCATGTATTTTTTAAAGAATATCACTTGCCAAATAGTTCACTCCATTTTTTATATACCAAAATGAGAGAAGCTACTTAAGCTCACATTAAAAAAACTTTGTTGACACTCGCCCACAAAGAATGAAAAGTATTGAATACTGAAGACCAGGAAGACCAGGTGAAACTAAAGAAAATGTGAAACTGCAGAAAGTTTCTATCAACTATATTGCAAAAGAGACAAAACCTCTATATTTTAAATAGGATTGATACAGAAATATATTCTACAAATACTGATTCCTTAACATGTAGAAAAAATTGATTATTAGAGTTTCTCCAATAAATATTCGAAACAACTCTCTGATTTGAGTTGAAGGGGTTATATTTTTTAGGAGTGATTAATTTTTGGGAAAGAAAGTAGTAGTAGTAGAAAGCCAAAAACTTTCTTTCCCAAAAACTCTCTGATGTATGGAATAGAATTTTAAAACTGGTTGAAGGTAATTGACAATGTTTCATGATGAATTTCATTACTTCGGACTTCCATTGTCTAATAATATATATGATATGAATGATCTTCAACGGAATGGCTACCCCAAAGCGATAGTGGAACAGACTGGCTGAAAAACAGCAAAAGTCTCGCAAGGAAGAGAAGTCATCACAACCAGTGCTTGCACTTCCCTACATCAGAGGATTATCGGAAAGGATAAGAAGAACTGGGTCCAAGTACAACATCAGAACCTGCTTCAGATCTAGAAACACTATTCATAGTAACCTCACGAAAACCAGGCCACTTAACGCGGACTGCGATTCCAAGACTTGTATTTACCGGATACTCTGTGAGTGTGTTAAATCCAATATCGGTGAAACAAAGAGGCCATTGAACGTTCGCATTGTCGAACACAAGAAACACACACAGCGAGGAGAAACCAGCCAATCAGCAATAGCAGAGCATGTTTGGAACCATCAACATAACATCGAGTGGTGCCAAGCTGTGATCACACACAGGGAGGAACACTGGTTTAAGAGGAAATTCAAAGAAGCCGCATACATGTTTTTCAACAATGTATTAGATGTATATAGATACGCAACATATGGAAACCCATAATCAAACGGAAAATGGCCAACACCCGCCAAAGGCCATCTCCCGCTAAACCAGTGAAGTGGAAAGAGATGATAATTGAAAGTACTGGAATGACCCATAAATAGTCATCTTTAGGAGGAATTAGTCCACCACCACTCGAAGACGATTGTTAAACAATCAATACATCGTGAAGTAATTTGGTTTGGAATATCTGAATTTTTTATTTTTTTACTTGTATTTTATTTCACTGTAATTTTATTTCAGATATATTACTTTCAGTTATTCTTTTCAATTTTTAATCTGTATTGGTTCATTTAGGGATTTCAAATCATTTTATAAATTATAGACAATGGAAGTCTGAACTGATAACTGGTTATCAGAATTTTTCCAATAAATATTGAAAACAACTGTGATGTATGAAGTAGAATTTCATAGACACACAAAACAAACAAAATACATTTGAAAATGAACAAATCACCTTTTGAAATCTTCATATTTATGATTGATACAATAAAATGATTATGAAAAATACTCTACTACAAATTCTTTGAAAGATTCGAGAAATTTCGCCTTCAATTCAGGTATTATTGATGTAATATTTAATAATGGTACATTTTATATTGTGTTTTACTTTTTTTTATAATTTTCATAGAAAAGGGAGACTGAGAAAATGTCAATTTTGAAGTAAATATTTGTTGACGTGTGTCAAAGGAAATTGAACTGCTTGCAATCAAGACGCTGCTCAAAAGTGAATTTTTGTATGTTTCGAAAATGGAAAGTAATTATTTTCGGAAACATCAACCATCTAAAGCAAGCTATGAACAGAAATTCAATTTTTTCCTTTGATTATTCAATTTTGTGTAATAGTATTGTTTTCAAATGCTTTGTCAATAAGATTTTTTTCTTAGACAATAAAGTACAGTGATTGATTGATTGAGAAGTAAATTAGGTTCAGATGCTAGAAAGAAAAAAAGTTATTTTATATAAAATCCCAATCATTCGAGCTAGCTTTTTTCGAATGACATTGATCTGGATACTTCACGAAAAAAAATCATCTATATGTTTACCAGTTTACCAATATTTTTCAGAAGAAAAGTTAAAAGGGGACCATTTTGGTAATATTTTTGCCAAATACAATGATGAGGAAGCTATTTCGCAGATGAAATGTGCCAAGGACCTACAGATAATATGAGTCATCACTTGATAGGTACTAAGAACTACACATTTTTCATTTATTTTTTCTTTTTTGTAGTCACATGGGAAATAGTTACAAATTATCTCTTCATTTTCTTTTTTTTTCTTTTGGATTTGCAATTATTTACATGTAGTCTTTTTCCTTCTTACTAATTATGTATTGATATATTAAACTCCATTTAACTGAAATAGTTCAAATATTAACCTATTTTGTCTTGTATAAAACCTCAATAGACTGAAATGTGTCGCACTAGAGAAGTTGAGTCACGTCTAATGAATTGCTGTTTGTGCTTTTTTATACATGATTACTTCCAATATAGATTTCTTGAATGTAGGATCTTTGCTGCCTTCATTAAAAGAAATGAAAATAAATCAGTGTGAAGGTTTTGTTATTTTTCTTATTTATGAAACATGACTCAACTAATGTATAAATGACAAATATTTATAAATCAAAGATTACAAATTATTCATATGTTGCAGAGATGGAGGTTTGTGTTGCAGAGGACGAATCTCGTGGGCGGTCGATGTCGAAGTTTTTTGCTTGGCACTGACCGCCTTTGATATTAGAAGATTGAGTTCTCTGTCAATTCCATAGATGGCGTCTCCGTAATGGGAGATGTAATCGACCTTGTGTACTCAGGCTAGTTCTTTGAGAACAGTTGAGTCCAGCAATTTGTCAGCCTAGCACCACTAATAAGACCTGTGGCGGGTTGAAACAGCGCTGTCTGGTGATGGATCACAAACGCGTTGTGTTCGAATCCTATTCATATGCGACAGTACTTGTATCAGCACCAACAATCAAAATCGAGGAACAGGTCGAGCAAACGTTGGAGGACGAAATAATTTGGCCTTCCAGAAGGCCATACAAGAAATTCTTTCACAAAACTCGATACGTCTATCGAAATCATCTTCATTCAATTCATGGACTACTCTAATCTTATATGGATGAAATTTGTACTTTCAGGGTGGCTCGTTTTAAATGGAATGCGTTGTATATGGATTTTTTACTTTTTCCGCGTCACTTACTTGATTTTTTTATTAATCTGCTCTCTATCTGCTGAGTAGCTGCCATATAAATATCGTCATCTTCCTTATAATCTTTTGAGTAACTACCGGGATTGTGCCTATTATCATTCAAACATTGGGTTGGCTGCGAAAAAACATCATATTCCTTAGTCTCACGTGCGTCTAATTGTTGAGTAGCTTGTAAGTATACGTCATCATTTTTCTCTATACTTGAAGATTCATTAATATTTTGTGTTGCCATCGTATAGATGTCTACTTCATTTTTATTGTCACTCAAAATTGTTGTCAGTGAATCCTCCAAATTAGAACCTTTCTTCTTGAAAGTGAATATTTTAGAAGGTGCTTTGAAGTCTGTGAAAACATCTTTCTCACTATCCATTTTTTGAGTTGCTAGCATGTAGACATCATCATTATCATTACTGACAGTTGGAATCTCTTCATCTGTTTGAAGTGATTGATGATCCCCATCAGTTAGGTTTGGTTTACTGTCATCACCTCTACATTTTTGAGTTGGTAAAATATAAATGTTATCATTCTTTTGCTCTTTTTCCATTTCACTCGAATTGTCAAGAATTGAATAATTACTTTCTTGGTCCGCATTATAGTGTTCTTCTATATTTGTGGAAATTCCATCAGTTTGTCTACCATGACTATTTTGGTTATTAGTAATATTATCTATCTTATTTTCGGTGTTCACTTCAACATATGCTTTATTTTCACTGCATTCATTCAAAAGTTCAGTAATTCCTAATTTGAAACTTTCTTCAGAAGACTGATTACAACTATTTTCTGTTCTCTGGGCCTTATAATCAAAAGCTTCAGCAAAAGCATCCTGAGTAGCTGGAATACAGTCAGTTTCATTCAAGTCGCCATCATTCATTTGAGTAACACATGATTGTTTCTCAACTTCCATATCAGTATCAGAACCAGAATCTTTATCTTGCTTTTTATTTTCCAACTCTACATGGTTCCTACTATATTTATCTTTGATTTCTTCCTCACAGTCAGTATCTGAACCCGACATATATCCTGGCATTTTTGACTGAGTCAAATCTTCGTCAGAGTTCAATTTCCGTAGAGGTTTCTTTTTGAAACCAATGTCCTGAGTATCTTCAATGTCAGTATCAGAGTCAGGATTTTCTAAGTTTGTTTTCTTCAAATTTTTTCTTTCAGAACTCATTCTTTTAGTGCATTTCAACTTGATATTGGAATCATCGAAATTCAGCTGCTTTGTTACTAGTTTCTTTGTTTTTCTGTCGGAATCTTCAATGTCAGTTTCAGAATCTGAGTTGATTCTTTTTTCTTCCTGATCGGTTGTGAAACTTTGCTTGGAAGGGAGTTTTGGCATAGGTTTTTTTGACCTATGAAAAATGTTACTTTCAGAACTGTCACAATTAAATTTATCAACCATAATGTCTTTGACAGAACCTGCATCAGTGGTAACATTTTCTTGTTGCTTCAAAGAAGTAGTAGACTTCTTTTCAGGTTGACCGTCTTCTGTATTTTCTTCAGTAGGATCATGAACCTGCATTGTTAAAAAGTCAACAGAATCATTACTCACACTTTCTTCAATGAATGTATCCTCTATTTCCTCATTAACATTTATTTGTTTGCGAAAACTCATGAATGATTCATCATTTTCAAATGTTGCGTTTCTATCCATTCCTGAAGTACAAGGAGTTTGACTTGAATGAAACACTTCTCTTTCATTCTCTTTGTCAAGCTTTTGTAAAGTTGGGTTCAAGAGTTCAATGGTCTTTTGCATTTCATCTTCATTCAAAACTTCAGTTGTTTCTCCCGAATTTGATTCTGAAGAAGTTTTAGAGCTGAAGGAACCTAATGAAATATTTTTTTGTTTTTTATCTTCGGAATCTTTTTGCAAACTAGTGTTAATTAGCTCAATAGCTTTTTGGGTTTCATCTTCATTCAAGATTTGTGTTATTTCATCTGTGCCAGATTTTTGGGATATTTCAATGTTTTTAATATCATTTGGAGATTCTCTCATTTTGATTCTAGATACTTCCTCTGAAGAATTCATTTCTGTTGTCTTGAAACCAGTGATAACTTGTATATCTTCTGCATCTTCTCTAGAAATTATTTCACTTTTCTTCTTGAGAGGCGACTGGTTTGAGATTTTCAGGTCAGAATAATCCAGAACCTGTGTAGGAGCTTCATGAATAAAATTGTCTACAGGCTCTTTTATAACACATTTGTTCAAATTTTCAGGTAGAATGAGTGGTGAGTTACAAGTTGGTTCATTTCTTTGGATATTTGTCAGTGGATATTCTATTACTTGAGTATCCATTTCATGTATATCTTGTGGAACTGCTGAATGTCCATTTTGGAGAGAATGGATATGAGAGTGTTCGGCAATTTGGTCAACAACTGTGTGGTCAAAAATAAGTTGTGTGTTAGCAGCATAAAAATTTTGAGTTATATCCTGAGTCATTTCAGCTGTCTCCGTTAAGTTTAGGGTAGAGTTTGAGTTTGATATCTAAAAAAGAAAAACTAATGAGTACAAAATTTATTTATTTTTTTGAATATTTACCTTTTTATATGTTCCAACAACATCTCCAAATGTAATTTTTGTGTCTGTTGATAGTTCATAGAGCTTAAAAGGCACAAGTTCTGCATCATGCAAAAATGTTCCATTTGAAGAGTTAAGATCACTGATGAAGTGTTGCTGATCATCCACTAAAATTATA
>WOGN01009562.1:356-12416 GCA_015342105.1 Leptinotarsa texana | reverse complement strand
GAACCAAAAACAAGGCTTCAAATAACCACTAAAATTGATACGGGACTCTATAACAACTTACCATCTCAATTTCGAGATTTATCTCCAAAAAATATCAAAATCTAAATTGAAATGTATGTATGTAGTAACTGTATTTACAATTTCCAAGAATTTACTCGGTTGATTGCTGAAAATCTTCATTTATTCATGGATAATCACAGTGATTGAATATAATTTCCCATTTTATTGTTACGGAATATATTCATACATTTATCTATATTTCATTCATTTGACATTCTATACATTTCACATTATATATTTTTTTTACATTTTATACATCATACTTCATATATTTTATACATTTACGTTTTATATATAATTCATACATATGTTTTTATTCTTAAATTATTCCATATCAAAATTATTGTCAACCTCGATTATATTACCAGGACTACAAATTATTCTATCATCTATCTTTAGTTATTTGGGTTAATGTTTGGACGTGTCTATCAAATGTAAAATTTTCTTGAGACAAATAAAAATGAAATGAAATTAGCTCCTCCATTTCCCATTCGGTTTCAACGATATTCAACAACCTGGAAACATAATTTGTGTGATTGATATCTTCAGGCAATTTATAAAATGTGAATCTGTTTATCAGTTACTGTTTACTTCGTATGTTTCATACAAATCAAAAACAGTTACAACGTATATTTATGTTGAAAAGAACTGAAAAATTAACAAAACGTGTACTTCTCAAATTGTATTGCTTTCTCGAAATTGGGAATTGTCCTGTTTTGGTTGGTTTCTGGGTTTTGCCGTGGTCTTCTTTGGTTATAATATCCAAACGTTTCAAGTGCAACTGGCAGTTATCTTCAGTGCCGTGGTAGAAGTACTCTTGTTGACGTGTCAACTGAAACTGAAGCTCTCATTTCTGCCGTGTCAGTTATAGTGCTGATTTTTCGCGCGATTTGGGTGACTTGGCTTCGTTTTGGCGCTTTTCGAAGCTGTGTGCCAGATCTTTGGTAGATATATTCTTTCTTCCTTGAAGTTCTCTTGGTGTTTACACCAAGCGCCAAAACAAAATCAAGTTCAGGTAATAAACCATTTTTTAATGTTACGTTATTTATTAATTGTCAGTTTTAGGTTGGAAATTAAAGTTACCCTTTAATACATAAGTTACGTTATCACACTCTTGATGACATGTATTGAATTTTATTTGATATGAACTGTGGTAAAATTGACCGATACTTGATGAAAATCCACTATAACATACGTTGATATGAACTCCCAATAATCATAGCTGCTTTTTTCTGAATAACTAAATTAACAAACAAATTCAAGCTATAACAGTAGCTGCTTTCTTGATAGTTGTGGTGATCAAATTAAAAAAAGAAAATGTCTTCATTTTCAATCTACGAGATTTCACATAATGAAACACAATAGACCTAAAAAATAATGTATTTTATGTTACATTGGCCAATTCATCCAGAACTTTCAAATATTATATCAAATTGTTATAAATAACTATAGAAATGTATTTATTTCAACGTTGAAATGAGTAGTTACAGTTACAATGTACCCAAACTAGAAATGAAAATATTTGATAGTTCAGAATATTCATTCACTGACAAAACATTTCACACATAAGGTCTATGTGATTGTCACAGGAGAAAACGCTTACATTACTTAAGATATCAGAGTTAAACAAACAATTTTTGATGATCTTGAACTTCTAAGCGAAAACACTGACATAATCATGCACTCAATACCATTGTGTTGTAATAGGAAAGTCCTAATTGACCATTACGCTGATATTGGGATAACTGCATAGTCGAAAACTACATGCCTCGTTTCATACTCTACAATTTTTTGTCAATACTCGAGTAAAAACATCGATCATGACGTCACTAACATTCAATATGAACTTGGCAATACCACTGAACTTATTCGTATTGCATAATTTTATTTTCTTTTTCTTCTGACTGTATTATTGTTGTTCTCTTTCTCTCTCTCTCTCTCTCTCTCTCTCTCTATGAAACGAAATATCTGAAAAATTAATAATATGAGGTAATGTATTCAAGTAACATTCACTAAACACTAGAATCACTTCTTCAGACGTATGAACACGCCTGAAGAAGCTATTTTATAGTGAAACACTTGTGCCTTTTTAAACTGTTTAGTGAAAATTTCACAATAAAGTGTAACTTAAAAACGTTATCATGGATTTCCTTCAAGTATCGGCCAATTCCATCACATACAGTGTAAAGTAATTTAAACTCCGAGTTCTCAACTTGTATTTTTTTTTTCGTCAATATCAAGGTGAAGGAAGTCCAGGTCCATCTCAATCGCCCTCTCAAGTATGTCTTCCACCCCCTGTTCCTCGAATGACTTCGCCTCAGCATCGTAGAGTAGTTACGAGCCCCGTCGGCAATACTCAAATGCGATTTGTAACAAACGCTGTTATTCAACAACGAATTCGAATGCAATCACCAATGCCGAATTTCCAACAAAAACCAGGCACACTGTCACCCTTGCATAGTCCATCACCTCAGCAATTAAGTATCACACATCAACTACACCTGCAAAAGCAGTTTCAGCAACAAGCTCTACTGCAACAACAACAACAGCAACAACAACAACAGCAGCAGCAACAACAACAGAATGCAGAAACTGCCCAAGCTGACCCTAATGTGATGCATTCGCAGCGCACAGCTCAGATTTTGCAACACAGAAATCTAATAAGACAGCAGAGTGTACAGCAACCAGTAGGTCCTCAACCTTTAACCCCTCAACAACATCAGTTGATGATTCAACAACAGAAACAGTTGAAGCAACAGCAGCAGCAACAAATCGCACAGATCCAGGCAGCTAGTAGATTGCACCTGCAGCAGCAGCAACAACAACAACAAAATCCTCCACATTCGCCAATGCCTCCTAAGAGCCCTATGGTCAACCAACAAATCATGTCTCCTCATTCTATGCCTCCATCGCCAATGCAAATGCCTCCGAAAAGTCCCATGGTTTCTGGTTTTGGGAATTCTCAACCGAATCCCAACTCCCCAGCTGCAAGAAGTCCAGCTTTCCATCAAGGGATGGGTCAACCTCCAACAAGTCCAATGACGCATGGGCAATATCAACCACCAAGCTCTCCTATGCCCAGGAGTCCTATGCTTAATCCCATCCAGTCTCCTCACAGTATGCGAAGGCCTCCTAGTGCCAGCTCTAGTCCAGCTATGCCTGACAGACCTCGTAGCGAAGAAAATCCAACTACGCCTAGACCTTCATATTCTATTGAACACTTAATGCAAGAGACTTTGAATCAAAACAGTCATTCCATGCAGTATGGGAATGACAGTGGGATGAATAACATCGGACTTTTTAATAATGATATTAATAATCAAAATAACCAAAGAGATAACATGCAAGGAGGCGGTGGGGGCGGTAATCCCAATAATCCATGCAATCCAATACCTCTTCCAACAGGTTTCGGGAGGTTTGGATACATCAAACTCGGTTTGAGAGGCGGATCCCCTATGTGGAACTATGGAAGGGGCGCTAAGAGAATTCCTACTCCTCCTAATATGGTGAATAAAATCGATGATAAAGTTAATTCGGAATCGAATGCAGTTCAGAAGATTAGAAAAGAATCTCACCTGAGTAAGGTGTCTATTCTCAAGAGGAAGGTTGCTTCAAAAATGAATTTCCAGTCAACGGCTGCTGGAAAAGCTAGTTCTCTCGTAAGTACCGATTACAACGACTTGGACGACAGTTCGTCCACTCCTCCTGTAACTCCTCCTCCTTTAACATCCGTTGGTAGAGGCGCCATACAAAAAACTCTGCCCAAGAAGATATTAGAGAGGCAAAGATCCAAAGAATCAGTTATAGAACTACATAGTCCAGACAACAAGCAGCTAGATATGATGGATTATGACGATGACACAAACACTGTTCTTTCGGCAGAAGTTTCATTGAGTTCCGTGGCCCAAAATGACGGGGATGAAATGGTGGAAATTGACACTTTGTCTCAGCAAGATTTAACGGAAGGTTTATCCAGTCCTCTCGAATCCGACCAGATAGCAGACGAGTATCTGTTGTTTCCAGGAAATATGGTCGTTGATATGCCTGGAAACCATTATTCTGACAAAGAAGAAGAAGAAGATGAAGAAGTAGAAGGAGAATACACGGGGGAGAACATGCATATAGTCATTAGAAGTCCTACAACCAGCGACGATGAGTTCATAATGCAAGGAAAAACGAAAAAGTATAACCTAGTTCCCCATACTGGTGAACTATTGAACATGCACGGCGCGCCGGAATCGCCGGATCAAGAAGAGATTACTGCAGAGCCGTCTCCTGAAACAATCGATGAAGAAGGCTTGAATAATTATGACGGTTCTGAGTTGCTGATTATTGATCAAAATAACAAGTCTCCCGAAGATTCGATTTCGACAAAAGAAGATTTCGAGGAACTAATTGACGAAGGGTCCAGAAAAAATAATTTGTCCAAAAGAGAAATCACCAGTAAACACTTGAACGACTTTCACAAGTATGCTAATATTTTCAATTATACCAAAAACGTTCAAACCATACAAACTCCACCGCAAAATACTGGTAGAGTTACCAATGTACCACAGAAAATGACTCCAAAAATTTCTCTCATCGGCAATTCTGTTGTACATAGCGCCAAGACGGTTGCAGACAAACTTATCCTAACACCTTCAGCAACAACGGTTATAAACACAACGCAAGCATCAAAAGTTACAAGCATCATTTTAACTCATAACTCTGCTGTTAGGGGGAACGTTATCAACGTCACAAAGGTTGTGAGCACCGTATCACCAGCTATAACTATAGTTACAGCCAGCACTTCACAAATAGCTTCAATTTTGCCTTCCAAATTCACGGTGCCCGTCATAAGTGCTAGCGCTGTGCGACACTTATCGAACGTTAAAGTAATAGATAAGCCATCGTCCTCTCTATCGCTTACTTCCCACGACAGTGCCTTGCCCAACAAGATATTTGAAGATGACTCCGTTTCTCCAGATAGTTCCAATTTCGAAGACGACAAGTCCAAAGACTCTTTCGAAGAGAAGTCCAAGTCTGAATCGCCCACTCAAGACGCGAAACCTCCAGTATTCTCGAAAAATGTTGAAGTAACTATCAATAACTGCGTTCCGCCAAAAGCTGTGATCGACTATAAACCTAAGGAACATGAACAGACAAAAAAGATCGAACATCTCCAAGTAACCAATCTAGTATCTAAAGAACATGTTCAGAAACATAGGGTTCCGAGCCCTATAATATCGAAGACTTCTTCGCCTATGATTATCCACAATACTCCCGAACTCAAAATGACGGCACAAGTCATTCAGGAGACGCAAACGCACATGCAAATGAGTTCGACTACCAACACGGTTGATGCATATGGTGGCTCCATAGATGACACTAAATCTGTAGTTATATCAATTCCTTCTCCAACTCCTTCTCAGGAGCAAATGCTAGATAATATCGCCTTGCAAGCTTTAGAAAACAGACGAAGAGAATTCGAATCGTTCGAAGATGTCCTAGATATGATAGAAAATATCACCGCGGAACCTCCCGCTACCTTGGAGGAAAATAATACTCTCAAGGAAAGAGAGAACAAGAAAAAAAATGAGGCCAAGGAGAAAGATCTGCGTAAAGAGCCACCCAACAAAATCGAACATATCAACGTCACGGCCTCGAAATCATCCGCCATACCACAACTTTCTCCCTTGTCGCAACCCACGGATTTAACCACGAACATGGCGAACGCTTCGCAGCAACTCAGGACTCTACTGTCGTCTCTACAGACAACTTCCACTTCGGCGCCTACTAATGTTGAGTCTGTCGTTAAAAGTATCGGGCATAAGGTTAGTAGTACCGCTGCAGTAGCTCAGCCTATCGTCGCCTCGAGAGTTATTCAACAGACTGGGAGACAGTCACCTGCCGTGACGACAGTAAGTACGGTCATTGTACCGAATTTGAAGCAAAAAATGATCGTAACCTCGACAAATAACTCAAGAAGCAGCCCTATCAAATCCCAGTTTATTAGCGTCCAACAAACCAGTACTGCCAACAGTACTGCGCCGAGTTTGAGTTTTCTCCAAAGCAGAACGGTGGGCGGTATCCACTTGATGCCTGATCACCCGAAACTACCGCCAGTTACGACCGTTACAGCTACGCAACAAATTACCACTACGGTCACTGCACTTTCCAGTAGTAACGTTTACAAAACAACGACCACCAATTCCGAATCTAAAAAACCTTCGTTGACTTTGACGGCCATGTTGCAAAACCAGCCTGCCGCTTCTATGACAACCAAGTCTTCTGCTGACACTATAACAGCGGCAAGTCTTCTGGGATCTCCGATAAGTTTACCCAGAACGGGTTTCAGTACTGGTTTTGTGCAAGCTCAACCTAACGTCAAACCTTCCGTCAGTGCTAGTCCTTTAACACCTGTCGTGCAAAATCAGTCAGTCACAGCGACAACGATAGTGACGACCATGTCTAAGACCTTCGCCGAATCTCTCACGACAGCCTCTCTTCTTGCCACACCGATGAACTTGGTAAGATCGGGTTTCACTACTGCTATAGTACAAAACCAGCCGAATTTCGCGTCTACTGTTAGCTCCAGTGCTGCAACATCTTCGGTCAGTAATTTGGCAATGAGTTCAGTTATTACGGCTCCCAGTTATAGGCCAATGTTGTCCACCACGAATTTGCTGCATACACAACTCACAAAAATGGTCAGAAGCAGGTCTTTGGAGGAATCCAAAGAGATCAAAGCAGCCGAGGATATCAAGCAAGAACCAAGCGAAAATATGACGAATCTCGAGGAAAATAAAGCTGCTATAATCGCGAGTATAAAGCAAGACCTGGGTGGCTGCAAGTTCTCCAGCATGTCGACTCCTCTAAGTAAAACCGAAGACTCGCAGAACGTCTTGTTGAAAAAGCTGCTGCAGAATACTGCTTGCGCTAGTACGCAATCGCCTCCGCCTAGCTCTGTGAGTACTACCAATACGTCTGCGCCAACTATTCCAAGAATCCCTATTAGAGAAACGTCATTCGTGTCTAGTCCTACCGTCGAACAGTCTGTACCTCAGACAACCCCAGCAACTTCCTCGGCAACTCAGCAGCTGCACATAGACGTGAAGAAGAGTTTGCCTCCCAGTAGGACGTCAAGCAGGGACGAGTTGCTCTCGCCTCAAACCCCTAGATCTTCGTGTAGCCAAGATTCTAGTTTACAAACGCCACCTATTGTGGTGAAAAAGGAATTACCTTCAGTGCCCCATCCGCAACAGAGTCCGATACTTACTTCGCACGAGGTCAAGAAGGAGTTTTTGGACGAATCGTCGCAGCATTCCGAAATGTCGAACCACAGCAAATCTGACATTCAAATGAAAGAGGAGATGGACTCAATGGACACTTCCAGCGAGAAGGTGGTGGTGGACAAAGAGGAAATTAAAAAGCAGAAAAGGAGGATGTATCAACAAAAGAGGAGGCAGAATCAAATTCTCAACAAAGAACTCGCTTCTCAGCCGAAAAAGAGGCCCAGGAAGAATTCCAAGGTCGATGAAGATTACGACAGTTACATAGATGGCGTGCTATCTCAGCTGAGGCAACTGCCCTCCATGAATGTATCTGAGCCGAATTTGAACCGTAACTACGGGGTGGTACCCGTGTTCGGATCTGGAGACATGTCTAAACTTGGTACCGCCGACTACTCGTCTCAGTTTGGAGATCTAGTAGGGACCTATGGGAACGCTGAACTTCCCGGTTTCTCTGACTTCTACCACACGAAGCCTTATGGAGAATTGGATCCTCTACCTGAAAAAATACCGGTATCTACTCAAAGGGGTTTCTACGACCAAGAGTTTCCTTTGATAAGGTTTGATACGGACGACCATAAGAAGTTCGACATGTTTTCTAGAGAAGATAGTCCTGATTCAATATTGAGTAGTTCATCCCCAGAATGTTTCAAGGATGAACCGCTGGAAAGGTATTCGGGATTGAAGCTCATAAGTGAGGATGAGGACGACGAGAAGGGTGATGTGAAAGAGTCAAAGGGCAGGTGCTCTCCTACTGTTCCTGTAATAAAACCGATTCCAATAAAGCTGAAGCCTGCTGGCGGGTTGTATCTGAAAGAGAGTAAACATAGCGTAAGTGGGCACATGAACTGTTTGACAAATCATTTTTTGACGTTATGTTTTCAGGACAAGGAAAATATAAACAGAGAGGTTTCGGCAAATAACATAACTGAACCCAAGCCGGTTCCCAAGGATTCTGGAAATGTAACAGTGACCCTTACATTGACATCATCTGCTGCCGAAAACATAATGGGCGTTCTCAGAGATTTGGCTAATATTTTGCACATTCCTGCACCTACCAGTTACCAAATTGTAGAGAGAACAACTACACCTCCTAATCAGAAATTGGGGCTTTACAGAACTAAAGGTAGAGATGGTAAAGAAGGAGGTATTCGAACGATAGTTGTGAGTTTGTTCATTTTGTCATGAGTGTTCTTTTTTTCAGCTCCGATCGACATCCAAAGTATTCTTAACGGAGCCGCTAAATTTTGTAAGCTTTGCGACATTGTAATTTTGAACAACATAATAAGGAAAAAAGTGTCTGATTTGCCATGTCTTGCCAAGGAATTTGAGCTGATGAGTGATACGGACGAAATATATTTCTGTAGCGTGGCATGCTATACTCAAGCTTTAACTAACAGATCATTAACTTCAAGGGTAATTTTTCCAGTAAAACATTATACTTCAGAATTAGTTCATTTTTCTTTTCAGACTCCTGGAGTTATTGAAGACAAAATGGAAGACAAGCATAAGATGCCGCTTATGGAAGCATTTGATAACAAATCAATAATAGCTCAGAGATTATCATTAGGAAACAGAGATTTCAAAAGGGAATATCCATCGATGGACGTCAAGGACTTTTCTCCTTACTTTCATCGACTTGAAAATAACCGGAGTGGTTATCACGATCATACAGAATTCAAGCCTATGCCTATACGCATGTATAAAAATCTAAGATATAAATATTGGACTCCTGGTTGTCTACAGCCAAATCAGAAGCATAAAAAACCAACTGATAAGGAGATTATGGAACTACTTTATCGAATGCAGATTACCGTTACGCCACTAACCATGCCTGTTGACACAAGGAAGTGCATGTTCTGTCAGGGTAAGTGAACTTCAAGCAATACCCTAATAGAGAGAAATTACTTGCGTAACAGCAAAAACAATATTATTCTGGTACGAATTGATATATGGCATATGTTGAGTATTTCTCTAATGGTTGAATTTTCATATATTTGACATGGACTTTAACAAGGTTCTGCATGAAACATCAGTAAGTTGTTAGGATTTAATCATCATTCTATTCATCTCCCGTCATCTCCTGATGATGCCAATTTGGTTAGCGAGATGGGTGTCGAGAGACAGTACTTTTTTTTTGTTGTGGGAAAAAGTGTTTTCATAGGAATTCAAAATATCACAAAATATCAAGTAGTAATTTGGTTATTCATGTTACATTTCAGACAGTCTCAATAAAGAATAGGGAAATCACAATGACTATTATCTATATAGTCGGAGGTCTTGATCAGGGAAAGCACTCTTTGAAATTACGTGACCTGACTAAGGCATTTGATTGTGTATTGCATAGTATTTTGATTGACAAAATGAGCTACTAAAGTGTCAGACCTCAAAGAAATGAAGCATGGTGTTCCTCAGGGATCCGTTTTAGGTCCACTGTTGTTTTGATCTACATCAATGACCTATGTAGTCTCATGAAATCAGCAGGATGTATCTTGTTTGCAGATGATACAATTTAATGTGATCTTGTAAAGACTTAGTTTACTGAGTCTTAGCATTAGCTTACAATTGATTGGCTGCTAACAAACCTACCTTAAATAAAGATAAAACTCAAAATATAATCGTATCTTCCAATCCAGTCTAAAAGTAGTTTTTAGGATTCACTATTGATCATAGATTGAGCTGGTCTGGTCATACCAAAGCTACCTTCAGCAAACTTTCTACTGTTTTGTTCGTTTTGAGGGACTGAACAATGTGGTCACCTTGATGACGCTGAAAAGAGCCTACTACGGATTATTTCACTCAGTATTTTCATTTGGGGTCATTCAAGTAACTCGATAAGTGTGTTTACGTGCCAGAAAAAGGCCATAAGAATTCTAGCTAAAGCAGGTTACAAAGATCATTGTCGTCCTCTTTTTATTCAACTCGCCATTATGCCACTTTCAACACTGTATGTCTATAAAGTGTTACTGGAGATCCATGAAAATTTTGAAAAATTTGAAAGACATTGTGAAAATCATGCATATGAAACGAGGTTCGCAAGTTTATTGAACCTGCCTAGACATAATCTGAATATCAGTCAAAGAAATTCACTGAAGTTAAATCTTTATGACTATCTTCATTCATCTGTGAAGTCAGTCAACCTCACTAAATTTGAATTCATTATCAAAAGCTTTCTCCTCCAACACTGTTTCCCATAATATAGAGGAATATATTGAAATGGTGGGATCTTTAACTAACGAAAGGCCTCATCAAACCAACATACCTACATTTTAATTTTAGCGACATATTTCAATGATTTTATATTTATGATTTTATTTACACTTATATTCTTTACTTATATTTCATAGTAGATGAATTTATCTCTGATCAAGGATTTCTGTATTTGTGACTTGCCATAAATGTACAACTGTATGTAAAATGGTCAAATAAAGTACTTTNCATAGTAAATGAATTTATCTCTGATCAAGGATTTCTGTATTTGTGACTTGCCATAAATGTACAACTGTATGTAAAATGGTCAAATAAAATACTTTACTTTTCTCTATCAGAAATACACGATGGACTGTGGCTGCTCATCGTTTTGAGGTTCAACTCGGTACACCTCGAACTCCACGGTTCAAGAACTCTTTCATTAGAAAAAGAGCATTTATGTGAAATAAAAATTCAACTTAAATAACAAGAGAGTTACCAAGTTGTTTTTTTTAAACTTTATTATTGCAGTTTTTTTGTTTCTTCCCTCCTTTGGAAGTCACCCACATTTTTGTTTAATGACTGAGAAGTAGAAGATAAAAACGTTTTTCCCAAAAGAAACTTATTTCTCTTGAAAATATTCCTTTTTCAATTTAATATTTAATGGATACTATTGCTCTCTAGTAGAGCAATAAGTATCCATTCTCCTACTACCATTAGTAAGACAATTCCGTCTTTCAAAGCAGAGGAAATTCAAAGAAAACAATACCTACTTGGCAATATAATTCATAATACAATTTTCAATGCTATCGTTAAAGAATACATCTCTACACAGTTATTTGTTTTTCAGAATGTTTTCTCATAAGGCAATGGTCCTTTTCAATTTTTGGCCTAGGTTTGAATCTTATTGGTAATCCATATTTTGATTTCAAAACTAGAGCCATTCCTAATTCCAGTTTGTGATCAGGTACTGGCAAAAGCTCAAACTCCTTGATAATCCTAGAAACTGTGTTCTTCAATACCAGCATGGCATATCTTTGACCTGAAAAAGAATTCTACTTTCAAAGAACTGAACAAAAGTAAATGTGAGTTTTTCTTGATATACATGTGTTTCTGTTTGGAAGACAATAGTTATAATTTCAAACGATTCAGAAAGCCAAGTCCCACCACTTTAAACGGTATTTCGAAATCATAACAATTATTAGGTTGCTTCAAAAGGCTTGTCCGTTTTAGTGAGTTTACTTTAAACTGAAATATCTCAGTGAATACGTATTCAATTTCACCGAATTAGCGCCATTTTAATCAGGGCACTTTTGCTAACGTAACGCAAGCCGATTAATTCCGTCAGCATGAATATAGGGCGAGCTGGATTTGATAAAGTCAACGAAGGCCGTTTTTGCCTGGTTTGATTGGCGAAGGTTCTACCGTTGAGAAAGTTATCGTAAAATATGGTAGTCAGTAGAATAGAGGTCTGGAGAGTATGGTGGGTGAGACAGAACTTCGACACTCATTTCGTTTAATGTTTGGACAGTGACACACG
>WOGN01009561.1:0-10768 GCA_015342105.1 Leptinotarsa texana | reverse complement strand
TTACTTCCTTCCTTTCTTTGGAAGATTCCCTCATCCTTCTTTTTTGTATCAAGATGGAGTAGTAGAAAGCCAAAAACTTTCTTTCCCATAAAAATTTTCATTTCTCTTTTCATCGATTTGTGTTTTATGTGTAGGATTTTTTCCAAATTCATTTGAACTATAACTCTGTAAGTTCCAAAGGATTAATTAAAAGATTAATTTATTGATTTTTATAGAAATGCTACAAAATTAAAATAAAACTAAATATAATATTGTCAAACTTATATGGCTATTGAAAAGATAATAACCTTCTTTTTTGGCCTTTAAAATGTGACATCCATATGACAGAAACTCTAGTGAAGTCAGGTTATTTAGAACACAAATAAAAAAAGAGATTTGATAGGTAGAACTTGATACCTCCGGCATAAAAGAAACTATTGACAATGTCCAGTAGATTCAAAAATAGTTTTATATTATATGAGAACATTTAAAATGGTTGAATAAAAGTCCACAGCATGTGAATCATGAAAAAAATATGTCATTTTATGAGTTTTTATTACCTTAAGTGAATTCCAGAAATAATAAATTTTTTGGCGGTTACTACTTTTAAGTTGCTGTATGGCCAAGTTCTAACATGTGATTTGTAGCAAGCGGATAAAAATATGTAAGTCTTGTTGAACATTTTTCAAAAACTTCCCAAAAATAAAAAGTGTTTACCATTAATAACCTGTCCCTTGACAGACTCGTTTGACTGTTTATTTTTCTCAACTTCTTCCAGCCTTTTTTGTGCCCACTCTGAAAAAGAAGGTATGTCTTCCGATTTATCCTCAGTGATATTTTTCCCTTCAGACTCCGTGTCCAATTGTATACTTTCTGTAAGGTTTTGAACATCATCGTTTGAAATATTAGAGGAAATGTTGCTTGGAATGTTTTCAGTTGCAGCAGCAATATTCTGTGTTCGTATTTCTCCATTCTGACTAGTTAGAACTAATGGAACTTCGGCAATGTGTTCTAAATCTACAGGTGAACTATCTGTTTGTAACAATACTGGAGTATCATTGGGTAAACTTCTGTGAAAATAAAAATATTTGTATTATTATCATCAATGGACACAGCAAATGTCTGCTTTTCAAAAGGTCAATCCTTATTCAAATATGCATATTAAAAAATATTAATTGAGCTCGCAATTTTACAAATATATCAAATTAAACAACTGAGAATTATTTTGACGTGTTAACAATACACGCCATGTGTTCATATATTTGACGATATATACTAGATCTGTCTGTCTGTCTGTTTAAAATCTGTTTTGCCGTTAATCAGCTGCCGCCCCCATACGTACGACAACTCTCAGAAGTTGAGAAACTTGTTTGAGCTAAGGACTAACGAGGTCTTACCTTTTAACGTGTGATTCCTAACACAGATGAGTCAATCTTGATAACAACTTGCTGATTCTAGAATAAATATCAACGCCAGTATGAAAATTTTATTTTTATTTATTGAATAATGCCCTAGGAATCTATCCATTTTGTTTTTAAATTATTGTCTAATTGCCCTTTAAATAAATGAATAAATTTTAAATGTGTATCGATCAATGCACATCCATTGAAACCACCATGTAGTCCTACTATATAGAGTTGTGGCGGGGGTAGCCAGTTTCTGTACAAATATTATCTATATTACCGAAATACAGACTACTATTTCTAAAAAAACAGATTGGAATATTTCTTCACAAAGCTAAAAACCCAAGAAATATTGAGGGTACTGTCAAAATGTTCAAGTTCTGCAAAGAAATCCTTAAAGTTTCTAGATTCGTTATACATTTCATAAAACATGTTTTGAGTAGGGAATATTTTTAAGAGTGTACTGAGAAACCCCAAAATATGATACCAAATGAGAGCAATCTTTGAACATTAGTACATTAATATGTTCTCAATCTCTTGTTCTCTCAGATGTTGTATTTCACCACAGACTTGTAGGAATTTTATGAAGTTAGATATTAGAATGAACTTTTTTTGGAGTTCCACATATAGAAATTAGGCATTGGAGTAAATAATTTGTTTAAAAAAATTTGACATGATTCTATTATTTCCTGTGACATTTAGATATATAAAAAAGCATATTGATCCAAGGATTGAGCTTTGGGGTACCCCTTACCTGATAATGAGTCTACTAGATATATAATCATTTTGTTTGTTCATTAGGCTAACAACTTTAAATCGATTTGATAGATATGACTCAATAAGTTCATAACAGACATCTCTTATACCGTTTCTAATTTATTTGGGAATTTTTCTATTTTACCATATCTGAAGCTTTTGAGAATTTAGAGTTCAAGCTTACAGAGGTTTTCTGACTATCAACGTTCTCTAATATTTGTTTGCTACAGAATACTGAAAAACAAGAAATTTTGATGTTTTACCTAGTAACTACATCAGAATTTTCAGTCGTGTTTTCAGTCAATTCCTTCGATCCAGAATCCACATTAAAGACCTCCAGATTTAGTTCCACACTGGGTTCCAGGTTACTACCACTGTCCTGAACACTCTTTAGATTACTCTGTTCTGTTTCATTCTGTACCTCAAGACTTTGACTAAAACCGTCTTGATCATGTATTGTAATAATGGCTAGTAAAATGGGTCTGGAATTTAGGGAAGAAAACAAGTTAGAATATTTTATAGATTCAAATTTCAGTTAGGTACTTACAGATTAAGAAAAATTAATGAAACTATAGTTAAATGCCTATTTGTAGTTCTTGTGTTCATCGTATGACATCTGAAATAAACCTCAAACGCCTTTGTCTTCTAATTTTGACTAAAATTAAACTCATATTTTTTTGTCTTTACCCGTACTTAACCTCAACATTTTTTTTTACTTCTAATTCCAAATCGTCAAATGTCAATGTATTACAAGAGGTGCACAAACAAATTAGCCAATCAGTGAGTAGCGCATGACTTCTGCAAACAAGTACGAAGTTTTATTTGCTTCCACTAAATAAATCTTATTTGGGGTTTTGTGATTGGTGCAGTGTTCAAACGTTATAAAACAATTCTTATAATCATACAATTTCCTGGAAATTTAACAGAAAACGCTTCACTGTAAAAGTGCGAATAATTAAGATATAAATAAGTCGCAAACAACCTAGATATAATTCAAGAATAATCTACTGTCATGTTCTTCAAAGCAACTACTCATAATAGTAAATCTGTGGCAACTATAGCCGCAAATATTCAGTAAAAAGATCGTTTCTGCTTAAAATAAGAACATTTGTGATTTATTGCTCAAAATAAATATTTCATATGAAAATTAATTATATAAAAGATGCATGGAAACATTATTTCTGAGAAATTGTTTTTACGATTTTAGAATAACTTTAACAAGAGATTTGAATTATCTTTCGTTCTCTGCATCTCTGTTGATGAATGACGTAATGACTAAAGAATGCCTTTTATCCCATATTCATGCATTAGTTTTATTGTGACGTTACTAGCGTTGGTTAGTCCATTTTGAATAAAATTCTGTTTACATCTGTTACTTTTTATCCAGTTTTTATTGCTGATTTGCTCATTAAATAAGAACGTGTGAATTATTTTCTACTGTTGTTATTATATTGTATGTTTTGGATATTATGCCATCGTGATCTTATCTTCACAAAACAAAACTAATATTATATATGTGAAAGTGTTGGCCGATATAGACTTGATGAAAACCTATAACGTATCCAAGATGCACTTTATTGTAAAATGTCCATTGAACAGTTTACAAAATCCAACACTTGGTAGGTCTGTGAAAATCAAATAAAATTAAGTGTCACTCGAATATATGGGACAAATATTTTCTAACTCGGATATGTAATCCATTTAAATCAACTCACTGGGTTATTTCTTGACTATGCTATGAATTATTTCAAGAATTTTGTCTTGATCTGTGTTGATTTGTGTTTCTCTCACTATTGCAATATATATTTATTTCAATAGAATAGATTTATTTGAAAAGCTATTTTTCTTCGAAAATCAACAAAAATAAAATAGTTCATAACTGATCAATTGCACATTCGTGTAACTTCAAACAAGCGCGCCGTTGCTGACGTCATTAAGTTATTCCGCAAGGTGGCCGCAAAACATTCCAGAACTTGGTTATCCTTTCGCCGAGTGTATAGTTTTTCAAAATGTATTGAGAGTGGGGATAAATGATAAATTTGAAAAATGAAATCAGATTTAAAGCGTGTTAATTATTAACTTAATGGTTATATAGGTGCTTTGTGGATTGTATATAATATAATGAATAGCTCACTCACAGCGCAGTTGGAAGTTTTCATTGTGTGAAGCAATGCCAACATATTCTCGACATTTGATGACGTAGGATTTATGAGATGATCCCAGAAAAAGAGATAGCGATACAAATTTCGAATTAGTTTAATTTGAAATATTCGGTTAACAAAATTTATTAATCCAGAAAAATTGAAATGATTCTCCTATTCCATTAAAATGCCAGAAGATGATTAAATATATTTCAGTAATGATGCGAAATATCTGCTTTTTCTCATTTGAATTTACCGCTTTGGGTTTGACAAGTGTCGGTAATCATAGTTTTCATTCAGTGATATGTTGATGTTGATTGTTGTTAAAGTTCCATGTTCTACTAGTTTTAGGAGGTACTGTAAGAAAATTGGTGGTTGGTGGACTATTGACTTTTTGAACAATCACTTCCTAGTTACGCGTAAAATATAGTGATTCAGTAATGTGTCGTGAAACATGAGGAGATAAACAAATGTTTAAATGGAAGCATCCTCCATCATTACTCAGGTGTCAAGGGACGACGAACATCTGAACAGTTATGCTACCGAAAAAGGTAAATAACGAATGACGAATACTGATCAATATTATTTCCTTGAAATCTATTCGGGGTCTTTAAATATCCAAAAGAATGTATGCGAAAAGAATACAGACGCTATTTAAAATGTAATAGTAGGCGTGTAAAAAAAGGTGTAAACAGAGGTGAGGTAAACACTTGACACGGGATTTATTTCATTTCTCGTCATCCGCGGCCTCGACTTTGATGTCATGAAATCGAAGGGATTTTGTTGTACGATCTTCCTTACACCAACTATATTTCTATTTTTACAATTTTGTTTAGTCTGGGAAAAGTATGGATAGGTACGTCATTTCAATATGTAAATTAATCACATTCCATTTCAACTCTATGACCTCTTTAGGCTGAGAGAAACTTGTGAGATGTTATATACTTTCACATTTTTCAGTGCCAATATTGGTAATCATTCTTCTGATTGCTTGACGGATGGACAACATATCTGCAATTAGTTTCCTTGATACATGTCAAGGACAAAACCTGGTAATCCTACAGACACATTAGAGATTACCACGATGTATTTGCAATAGTTCCTACAATTACTTCTGTCAAAATAATGGTGGAATCTTTTTATATGAGAAAGTCACTGGATAGGAGGCTCCTGTCATACATCGCCTGACATATGCAGCAGTAGTCACTCAAATTTCTGTAAGAAATTTCTGTTGTAGCATTAGCTAATAAGTCCCTGTTCTAGTATCAGCTGAGAAAGCACTTTTCTATTAAATATTTGTTTTTTACGCTGCTTTTTATGACTCATAGATATTTTTAACAAATTATTTATTAAATTAATCAATAGCCCAAAATACTACTTATAAGTACTTCAATATCTCCTCACAATTATTTCATGTATTTAGTATCGTTTGGGACTTGTATTAAACAAATAAATCCCTTTTCACAAGGTTTCTGTAATATACTTAGAAATCGAAGCCTCATAAATATACTTCGAAACGTTCTCTTACTACCAAAATGATTAATTCTGTACTGGCTTCTGCAGGATCCATTGTCCGAAATGCTATAGACAGACACATTCCATTGAACTATTAGCAGTGAATTACTGTATAACCATTTTTTGACTTAATGAAAGATAGTGCGAACATATATTATTCTCTAAATTCACAGAATTTTTCCATTCTTTCAGCCAATTTAATAACCAAATCTCCTTGATGATTCTTTCTGCATTAAGGAATTTTTCTGAAACTAGAATGTATGTGAGATTAGATAAGAATTTCATTGTCCTTGTAGATAAATATGAAATACAACCGTTTTATAATAGACATTTTTTTTTAGTTTTGAATACAGACTTTGCGAGATCTTTAAAGATTTTCATTCTGTTTGAAGTGCGGATATATCTGAGATATACATTTTCAAGAAAAAATACTGATAAAATATCCCACGAAAGTAGCATCTTACAAATGTCTGCCAGAAAACAACTGCTTCCCTGGCTAATACACCACCAACATTGGATTTAGGTCCAACTTTGGGAGAAGTGAATTTTTGAGGGAATGGAATTTTTCAAATTTATATTAGGAATATTCATTTTCTTCCAGGATTGGCAAAATCATGATTTTTTCATTTGAATGAAAAGTGATTCTGAATTCTGATTGGGAAATATAAAATAGGTACTTGTAGAATGTATTTGATTAATTAAATGAAATAATTTTTATTTTGTTCTTTTTAAATGATTTTTAAATTCATTAAGCATTTTTTCCTATAAGGTGACTGTACTTATATGGTTGTCTAATAATGATCTCATGATAACTGTTGTAAGTTTACATTTTAAGTGTTTTAAAATAAGGAAAGACAAATAAAGTTAATGTTAGGAAGAAAGAAGAATGGAATATGCAAAACAAGTAGATACAGAGCAATTTGCAAATAAATTTTAAAAAACGTTCAAGGAATAGTTGGAAAATTACGACGAACCCACCATAAGATTTTCAAGAAAATGCAGATAGAATAGAATAGATAGAATAGAAAATCGGATAGAATAGATCTCACATCACGTGACGAATGCAAAAAAAATGTTCAACAAAAAATTATACTGTAATATCCTAAAAATAAAATTAGATATTGAAGTGTGGTTTTTATATAAATATTATTACGACAGTGCGAGTAACTCCAGAAAATCGTCACCATTACTTCATTTTTATACTTACAATTTAACATTCAAATATTTTTTTTTGTAAAAATTACTGTACTTTTCAGTTTTGTAGTTTTTTTTAATCAATGATTACATATGAAAAAATCACTTGATTTGAATCAGGCCAACCCTGTTTCCTTGGCATATGTATATCTTCTCGAAGCAGTCACCAGAATTATTTAATATCTGTTTCGAGTTTTGGTACTTGAAATGCATTTTTCCTATTTGAAGCTTTGCTTGCTTATATGTATATTGAACATAAGAGATTATCTTGTTGACACACATACGTTTGCAAATAATTTTATTATACAGTGTAGACATGAATAGTCCCCACTTTAATTTTTAAATTGAGGACAAAATTTACATAAAAGGTAGAGTTTTTAGTACTTTTTGATAAGAAAGACACTTTTGCATTACCTGACGCCGACAGAGGGCTACAAACTTTTTTATTCAATTGGAAATTGGAAAGAGGGGTCTTTTGGTAAGTATTTCTATTATCTATCTAAAAGTTAATCACACATAGAAATCATTTTTTACACGAAAATCACATGTAAGACGAAAACAAGTCCAGAAACCAGTATACCAAATGGCTAAAGAGCAGGGAACGCAGTACAGATAAATATACTCTAGTGTGTATAACATTGAGCTACCAATGGGTAAAGGGTTGAAACTATCCAAAAATGTCAACTATAAACTTTTCATGAAAAGCATATTCACCCTCTTCAAACTATCATTCCGTATTATTATTTTTATTTCAAAAGGAACATTTTTAGGAGATATTAGTTATATCGAAACAACTACCTTCATCTAAAGAAAAAAAGACCTTTTTTCGCATCATTACAAAAACTCTTTCAATGCGAGTTTCGCTAACCAGGTTAACATCATCAGGAGATGATAAAGACTATTTTTATATCTTTGTTAAGAATATTACCTCAGGCAATCTGGGTCATAAAATGATTTTCAATAAATGAATTCTCAGCATTGGGTTAGTTTGTAATAATATATTATTTACTAATTTACATGAGTGACTACCTGTTAAGTACCCAATGTTTACCTGTTTTCAGTCTATACTTATTAGGTAAGAAGGTGAACAATGGGCTATTTTGGACCTTTATTCCTGTTCATAGATCTCATTCCACGTCTACAGCAAGCGCCAAACGTGATGGCGAGACCGCCCCATGCGCACAAACTCACTTTCAGTGTAGCCCACTACATCTCTTGCAAGACATACAAATGCTCTGTACAGAGGCGTATCATTACTTAACCTGCTGTTCCCACAGAATTATCGCCCGATCAGTCTACTCTCGTCGGCGGCTAAGCTGGCTGAAAGAGTTGTACTCCAAAGGCTCAACGAAGAAGTTGAGGAAAGAAATGTTCTGACTGATGAACAATTCGGCTTCAGGAGAGAACATTCCACTGAGTTACAGGCTCTAAGGTTGATCGAAAATACCAATCACGAGCTGAACACCAATAAAAAAGTCCACATTGTACTATTAGACATCTCGAAGACCTTCGACCGTGTATGGCACGAAGGCCTTCTGCACAAATTAATCGCATTCGACCTGCCTCGGGGCCTGATCCGGTGGATTGGGTCTTTCCTGAAAGACAGAACAATTCAGGTTAGAGTAGAGGGCTGTCTGTTCGACAACAAAGGGATCCTCGCTGGAGTACCACAGGAAGCAGTGCTCTCTCCGAGCACTTTACACCAGTGACCTTCCCAGGCTTGAGCATGTGAAGATATCCCTATAAGCCGATGAAACGGCTCTCCTCTCATCTTCCATGGGTCGGGAGCTCGGCGTCGTCTACATGCAACGTGCATTGGACAACCTCGAGCGCTGGTACCTCGATTGGAAGATCCGAGTGAACCCGAACAAGACTCCGGCGATAACCATGAGAAGATTACTTTCTTCACCGGCCAGAAAAGTTAAAGTCTCTGGAAAGGAGATTGACTGACAAGCGCGGGTAAAGTACCTCGGTCTTCTAATAGACCGTAGGCTCACTTGGAACCCGCACATTATGTGCGTCAAGTCAAAGATCGAGGGTCGGATAGTTATTCTGTACCCTTTGATCAACAGAAAATCCAAAATGACATTGTCATCATGTATACTTCAGGCGTCTGGGGACAAGCAGCCACGTATAATATCTCCACTCTGGAGAGATTACAAAACAAGTTAATGAGGATGCTCCTTGGTTCGTGCGGAATGAAACCATCCGCAGAGATTTGAAGCTGCCTTTCATTCGGCAGTCCGTTCAGTCGAGGAATCGGCGAGTTTTTGAGGTGCGGAAACTCACGAAAATTCGTTAGTTAGGGAAGCTATAGATTATGCTGATGAAACATACCTTCAAAGTAGACATACATCTTCCAAGAACCGGACGGATGAATCAACCAAAGAATTGTTTAAAAATATTGCAAAGGGACCAAGGCTCATTATTCTCCATGCAGGAGGTGACATGGGCTTTGTACCTGATTGTCAGATCATATGCAAATCAGGCACAACATCATTCAGAATTGAATTCTGAAAATTATAGCAAATGGTTACAAGAAAAGTTGATCTCAAATTTACCTGTGAATTCGGTAGTCGTGACCGATAATGCTCTATACCATAATATTTAAATTAATCCAGCCTCCAACACAAATTCTAGGAAGGCTGACATGATGCAGTGGCTGCAAGAAAAAAACATTATTTTACTCTTAACATGATCGAACCCGAATTATACGAGTTGATCTAGCTAAATAAAAAGCATCATATTAGATACAAAATTGATAAGTTATGCTTGAACACGGACATAACCATCCACCCTACCATCCTGATTTGAATCCCATTGGACTCATTTGGGCTTCTGTCAAAAACGACGAGTACCAAAAGAAAGTAACTTTGAAGTTGGAAGATGTGAGACAACTGGCGGGCAACTCAACAGTGTTGCCGATATGTAGTAGATATAGGGCGGAAATATTGGTAAAATAAGACATTCATAGCCCTTCAAGCAGAGGTGATTATAAATTTAAATTATTCGGTCGGTTCGACGTGGGTACTTTGTTAACTCACTCAAATCAACCGCCGTATTGGTCGGTGGTTCAAGCCGCAGACTGAACGATCGATTTTCCAACCCGTATTAGGAATCACACGTTAAAAGGTAAGACCTCATTAGTCCTTAGCACGCACAAGTTTCGACTTCTGAGAGTTGTCGTTCGTAGGGGTGTGACAGCGAAAAACATATTTAAAGACGGTAGCAGCACAAGCAGTAGTGAAGATGAAGAAAATTTGTATTCAGATAGTGACTGATTAAAGTTTATTTTTGGATAAGTGTATCACTATATAACATTTTAATGAACATGTTAAGCGGTACTAGACTGCTCTGGTCTACGAAACCGAATATGTGTTATATGTTCTTTGAAACGCGTTATCATAGTTCGCTTAGTTTGACCAACACACTTATTACATTGTCGAGTATATGACCAGTTTTGAAAGGCACTGTTATGTTCAATTTTTCGAAAATTCGAACCATTCCATTGATGTTTTTTGGTCCGTCATTGTCTTTTTGAAGAGTCGAGGATTTAGGAAGACACTCTGAATTATCTTCCTTATCAATGTATAGACTGTGTTTGAAGGATACACTCCCAGCTATTTCCTTGATAACTTTTTCTCGACGTACCTTTCTTTGCTAAGGGAAAACCGACTAGCTTATGGACAAGAAAATGTAGCCCTGCTATTTTTTGACACTGACAGATGAGTCATTATAGAGGTTTATTTGGTAAACAGAAATGTTCTTTAATAAAAAGGC
>WOGN01009558.1:0-10769 GCA_015342105.1 Leptinotarsa texana | reverse complement strand
ACAAAGGAATATTGAATGTAAAGCAAGAGCTCATTCTGATTATAGCACGCTCATTCAAAAATTCATTCATTGGTGAAGTCGATGCATCATTGATAATATAATCAACAAAATAGAATGGAGAATCAGGCATATTGTTCCGGAAGATCGTCATAAATTGAAACTCCTGAACCGCATCAATAAAAGTTTTAATAATCCTAAAGTGAAGGTGGCGTATCGTATGTGGGATCTTTATGAATTACCCACACTTCGGGATACATCCTCAGATATATGGGCCGTGAAGACAACCACTAGTCTCGAAAGGCCACGATACATCATCATCGGCTTTCAAAACACCGACCAATCCGAAAATATATCGAAAGATATGACGAAATTTATACATGCGAGTATCAATAATATTCGACTATCTTTGAACTCTGAATAACCAATTTTCATGCCTTTTATTCATCATACAAACAGATATGAGCAAATATAGCTGCAGCACAATTTTTATTCAACACAAACATCTAAAACTACACGCTCTCCCCCTCTTCCACATCCTCCTCCTGTGGGTTGGATCTCCACGGTTTCAATTGATATCGCTCTATGATATTCTGTGGCAGGTAGGTGAATATGTCCGAAAGAAAAGGCTTCAAGTCTGCCTCGATCATAAGTTCACAAAACTCATTCAGATTTCTGCTTTCATACAAATATTTATGGCATAATGATACGCCAAGCTCATATTTCTCGCTGAGCTCCAAAAGTTTTCGTACCTCTTCAGCATCATAGCATACACTCAGGTCATAATTTGATGAATGTAGAGAGAGCATCGAAACTCAGATCGGCTAATTTGCAAGACATCCTTCTTACAGCAAAATCCAAATCTATGGCTTCCAGCCACTCTTCGACGGAATACGACATCCACATATTAGTAGGTGAATACGCTCTAAAAAATTAATTGAATTCATTAGTTTGGAAAGTATATTGTACTTAATCTATCATATTTTCACTATTTACAGATGAATTAAGGCAGTGTCCGAAACATTTAATCTAACACAGAAAATTTTACCAATGAGCGAGTTTTAGCACCAGGATAATCCTAAGAACTCTGACCTATATATGTAAACATGAATTTGACTTTTGATGATTTCACTTCACGAATTATGTCTTCCGTGAACTGCTCTGTGACACGTTTGAGAAGCCATGATTTGAATAAAGTATTGTTTTCCTGATCCATCAATATTATTTGAATACATATACCATATCGTGTGGAGAGCATTGACATTTTTTCAATTTTATATTCTTTACCGATAACCAGGGATGTTATAGGCTTCTGCTCTGAAACCTCACTTGGTTGAATAATTGCAAAATTAATCTTTTCAATGTCAAATTTCAAATCGTTCATTTCAAAAATGTAGTGGAATTATGATTCGATAATATAATATACGCTAACCTCAATGACGATAATGTTAACTCCTTCGATTGACAGAAACTTGCTGTCACCTTGGAATTCACCGAATATTTATCACTTATTCGAATACTTCAGCTAATCTGAACTGAGTGTGGAAGCATGTACTCTAAGGATATAGAGAAATTATCAACAAGGGAGGGGAGATTGAATGACTTTGATGATAATCAAGGTCGAAGAGCCGTGTAACCTCGAACGACCTTCAAAATGACTCTCCAAGGTCATATGACTTGGCTCAAGGTCATTCAAGGTTACAACCACAGTCATCTGATGGATGCCTCATCAAGGTCATATGACGTCATTCAAGGCCAAGTGGTGGGGGAGGACTTCGGATCGGTATAAATCAACTACTACCACCAAAGGGATATTTTATATAACACGAAGTACAATTCATTAAAGTATCGGCTACGGTAGCTATGCGTACCACACATCTTGTAAGAATAACTAATATCTGGAAGTCCAAATCAGGATTTGTCATAGGTCGGGAAAAAGTCATAATCAAATATGTCTGCCTCAACTTGAAATGACTACACAAAAACTAGATTCAATTTTCTTCAAGAAAACGATTATATCAAAAAAAAACACACAAACTAATCAGAAACAATTGATAGTACTCTCAGAATCAGGAACATCGTGCACTAAGTTCCTTCATCAAGAATGAAAATCCAAGAATGAAATCCAACATAGGTTGAAATAGGAGATCACTAACAAAATATATTAGAACCAAAATAAGGTTTCATATCCTAAATATGCCAATCTCCAGCATTTGAACCATCTACATTATCTAAATTATAAACCAAACGGGAAATTATTTTTTTCTTAACAATACCCAGGACATACTTCGGAGCTAATTTTGCCATGAATTTCGATGACGCTTCTTATAATACTTTATTTCTTCTCCAAACTTCATCACCTACATTAAATGAAAAATCTCTTTTCCTTAAATTATATGATTTTACGTTTTTCAAATAAGCCTTATGAAGTTTTGGGAAAGAAAGTTTTTGGCTTTCTACTACTCCAACTTGATACAAAAAAAAAGAAGGATGAGGGAATCTTTCAAAGAAAGGAAGCAAGTAAATTTATACATGGATGTATAGATCATACAAAGAAGTAACTTTCAGACACAAACTGGCAGAAACAGCTACTTTCATATAAACATTGAATTACACGAAAGAAAAATTCTTCCGAAACGAATACTTTTATATGAACACTGAATTATACAGAAAATGCAATTTTTGGAATCGCAGTCCGCGTTTGTTGGCCTGGTTTTTGTAAGGCTGCTACGGATAGTGATCCCATATCTGAAGCAGGTCCTGATATTTAGTAAAATTTTTATTTTCGGTTAATCTTATTAATTTTCTGATTGTTTTTTTCAGGGTTTTCAATTCAATTTATATCACATTAGACAATGAAAGTCCGAACTGATGAAATACACCACGAAACATTGTCAACCACCTTCAAACAAACGTCCAATCAGTAGGTTGTTTTTTTTTTGTCCTCTCAACAGACTACTTATGGGTGCCATAAGAGTAGAAAAGTCATCGATAGATCAGCGATATCAAGAACATAGACCAATGAATCTTTTAATTTTCGTGCAAGTTGTTGGACGCGGGTAGTTGATCATAACTGATACCTTTTTCGGGTCAGTACGAAGTCCTTGGCTGTCTACGACATAACCCAATCATTTGAGATACGTTTTGAAGAATTTGCACCTTCAAATTTACTGTGATGTTCCCATCTTTTGAAATATCTTTGACTTTAGTCAGGAGTGAACAATGCTCATCAAACGTGGAAGAGGTAATAATCATTTCAACCAAATATGCGACAATTTTTGGTTCAAATTTTGGTCTGAAAAGAGAGTCTACTAAACGTTGCTGTGCTTGCGTGGTATTAACTAACCCGTATAGAGTACAAGTGAAGTGAAATAATCCGTGTCCAGGTACACTGAAAGCAGTCTTTTCCTTAGACGTCTCGTCTAATGGGATTTGCCAGAAAGCTTTTCTGGGAAATGAATTTTGCGTCGCGAAACATGTTCAAAATCCTGTCAATTAGCGGTAAAGGATAACTGTCATATTTTGTGATCTCGTTTAACTTTCGTCCATCGAAACAGAATCGATATTTGCCAGAAGAATTCTTCACGAGAAGTACCGGACTATTCCAGGGACTATGTGAAGGTTCAACACTATCTTCAACATGTCGTTAAGCTCACTATTCATAATTTTCAACTTAGCAGGTGACATTTGATATTGGTGTTTTTTGAATGGTTTTGCGTTTCTAGTATCGATAGTTAGTGTCATTTTATGAGTTTGACCAAGACGAGTCTCACTAGACACTTCTTGAAAAGAATCAATAATTTTTTCATTTGTTGTGTTTGCTTCTGACTCAAATTATGTAAGGATAGTACATTGAAAGCATCAGCAGAATGAACAAATTCAGAGCTGGTAAATATCTGACTCGCGGTAACATCACCATAGACATCCCACGTATAATTTCTGAAATCAATTTCAACTTTGAATTGTTTGCAAAAATCGCTACCAAAAATGAAAGACTGTGGTAAGGAAGGAACGATTAACGTAGGAATTATCTGTATTGTTTCGTTTGTGCGTATGGGCAAATCTACAATACCCTTTATTGAACATTCTGTTCCATCTACTGTACAAATGTTCTTATGGGCACTTAGAGAGATTGCAAGTTTCAGAGATTCAACAAAATCAATTGCTTCCTGTCCCCCAATGGTAACATTGTCCCCACTTACCAAGAAACCAGTGGCTACTTTATCTAAAACATCTACAGAAATGTAAGGCATATTGTCTCGTGGTTTTTAAAGAAAGACATGTTCAACTATTTTTGGAAATGGAAGCATATCCGCCTTATAAAAACATTCTGACAAGTTTTTTCAATCTTCCCGATTTCCTTTTGAAAAAATATTATTGGAACTTGCAATTAAATATTTTTTGGATCGGAAATTATTTTGAGGTCTGGTTGAGCCACAGCGCCCATCCCCCTTGATTAGTTTTTTGCAGCAAGATATTATTTTATGCTGCGCATTTGTCAGTTCCACATCAATACTAGAAGTAACATTATTTTTAGGATTTTTCTGTTTGTTATGGAAATTGTGTTTATTTTTTCTGGGTCTACTAACAGAACTTTCCCTGGCAGGAGTGTTATTTGAGATATATGTCAATTCAGGCTCAATCAGACACGACATTGACTTATTAGATGTAGCTTGACTCAAAATATCTGCCTCTTCTAATCTTTTAAAAAGGGTACTCACGGTAGAGACACTATCTATGTCTCTAAGTGCGAGTCTTTCCCAATACTCGGCTTGCAAACCCAAATTCATGAATTTTATTTTAGAAATTTCTGATGCAGGTCTACTGAGTCTCGAAAACAATGTTTCAATACCGGCAATGAAAATTACTACTGGTTCAGTTCTACCCTGCTTCCTAGCCTTTATCTGGTTCCAGATTTCGTCATCAAAATCGGAAACCAAAAAGTCTTTTTTTTTAATCTCGCAACTTATCTCATTTTCCAATCAGAAACTAGAGGTTCAATTTGACGAAACCAATAAGTGGCATTTTCCACAAAAAAATCTGAAGCTGATTCAAATAATTCAGTTTTGGTAATATGGCGTGCTTGTGCCATTTCTTCAACTTTTTCCATAAAATTTAGAAGGTTCTTAGGTTCTCCGTCAAAATGAATACCCAATTTGTAAACCGGAATTGACCTGGATGAACTAGTAAAACTATGAACATTATTCCTTATCCGGGCTGATGTAGAATTTGAATTATTAGCTACAGTTGAGTTATCTAATGATTGAGAGTGAGAATCTTGAACTCGTTTATGTAATTCTGCATCTAACAACATCGCGGTAGCAAACGATTCATTTTTGTACTTTAGAACTACTGCATAATTTTCATCAGATTCGTTAACACATATCCTCTTGATTCGGTTAGCGACATGCTCTAACCTGGCAACGGCATTTTTGTAAGCAGAGTCCGAAGTCAGACCATCAGATTCATGAATTACAGTTTCTAAAGATGGAAGACTTGAATCAGTTTAATGTTGGTCCACATTAAAATCATCAAAAGGGTCAGAGAGCAATTGAACATCAAAATTGTAAACATTGTGAATGGATCTACTCAAAATTCAATAATTGTATCGTATTAATGAAACAGTATTTCTGATGCAAAAAGTAGTTATTTTCGAAAAACTGAGTCAAGTGTAAGTAATATTTGTATGTTAGTTTCTCGTCGAGCTGTGGCTGCAGTTTTCTTCGACCAGGAATGGGACAGACTTGTAGCACATACTTTTCTAATTTTTAAAATGGACTTAGACTATCTCGTGGACGTGGACAATAATATTTATTGAACTGTACGAATGAAAAACCCACCATTCGGTATATTAACTAAAAATCTATTCCGTAAGGCAATCAGAGATAGAATTCCTTGTTTTTCCCTCTTTAATGATTCCAAATAAGTTCTGTAGAGGCTCTTCTACAGAAAAACTATTGTAAAAAGTCTCCAATACTAAAACCCTGAAAAAAACAAGTTCCATAATGGAAATTTATTCAAAAGTTCTATTCTTTAAAAGGTGAATCTCATATGAAATTGACAGTATCGAAATTAATTTTCATACCTTCCGTTACCACGTTTTCAAGGAAATAGCGTCGCTCGTTCTGGAAAAGTGGTTGTGACCAAGTAGAATCCTCAGGTTTTTCAACCTTTTATGGAACTCTCAAAATCTATATATGAAACTATATCCGAAACGATATCGTTCAAATTCTTGAAAATGGACCACACGGCTCACCACTAAACAAATCCCTTCTCGAGATTCTCGTTTATCAGTCTCTTTACCAAAAATGGCCCCCCCACTCCTTGCCGTTCTCAAGATCAAGGATCACCTACAGCGCAAGTCTATTCTGGGGAATTCATCCGAATGATTTTGGCAACACCTCATTCCTGATTTTTGGTTTATCGAAAATAGAAAATCTACATTGAACGGATCCGAATGAATCGGTCCTATTGGAAAGAAAAACTCATCAATCTCTACCAGAAACTAATTATCATATGTGCAATGATGAGTGAAAAGCTTAGCGAGGCAAAAGGTTTAAATTGGATTGCCTACTCCTCAGGAAACTTTGTTTAAAATCAATTAGGAATGCCTTCGGTAAAATAAAAATTGAATAAAAAGTACAATAAGATTTTATAAAGGCTACAGTATGTCAGCTGAGAAGAAATTGATTTCTAAGTAGCATTGAAAAAAAGCGATGGATTGAGTTATTCAAGCCTTGCAAGAAAACGATATTAAGTATTAAGATTTCCTTCCAGAAAACAATCAACAACAAATTTGTTTTCAACAAAGAGGTTGATAGTGCGAAGAATATTCCTAAACCTTCAGCTCATTTTGTCAGTGGAAATCATGGAAGTGGAAATCAATGGAATATGCATAAGTAAGACTATAGGCGCATGCAAGTGAAGTCTGAAGTGCGGTTAGGGGTATTGGCGCCGAAGGCAGATCCGTATCTACATTAAGTTCGGATACAAATATAGAGTCATATGACTTTACTGTTGATAACGTTCATGTTGAGACAAAAAAAAGTTAATTTTTTTATCGAGTAAATGGAGAGTAAATGGAAAAATACGTTTTACATCCGTAAATGTAAAAAAAATATTGTCCTTAGAAAAATCTATTATTATTCAGTTTCATTTTGTTTTTTTGAATTCAGTTTGCTCTGATCTGAAATAGAATCTGATATCTAATTATTTTTCAGAAATAGCTCTCATTATTTCTGATGTGTAGTTTGCCACGGGAAATGGTCATAAGCGGTGACGAATCATGAAAAGATGACTGCTGCAGTTTCATTTGAATCGTTTTGAGATTGTAACCAAAGAAGACCACGGCAAAACCCAGAAAGCAACAAATATTTTATCAACTTACCTATGAACTGTCGCACCAAAAATCACTTTATTTTTGTTTGTACTATTATTAAAATATACTAAAGTTCACCATACTTCAGTCGTCACTCGGCGATTTGAGTGCTTATTCCTTTGGTTTCTACTTTCATGTCACAAATAAATTTGGTCGATCCTCAAAGTTGTAGTACTTTGTGAAATGTAACTTGCTCAATTCGAAAAAGACTGCTTATTTGAATGATATGAAAGACGGAAAAATATGTGTGACACAGTCTCCTGGTTTCCAAAATGAATCGAACAGGGTTTGTTCTCCAAAAAAGGTCTCTTTAGATTAAAACAAACTTTTCGCAATTGGAACAAGAAGTTCGTTGAAAATTATACAAGAATACACTATAAACTTTCTCTGATTGGGAATCTATAGAAAAAAAAAATTCATGAATCAAAAATAATATTTTGAAAAATCACTGGAGAAATTCGATATGAGTACATATGAATCAGTAGACAGTTCAGAATTACCGAAAAATGTTGAAAATAAAATTTCAACATCTTTCAAATCTCCGTACCGTGAACCGATTAGTAGTTTATTATTCTTAACAGGTTTGTTTTGGTTCTCTGCCCGAACCGTTCCTAACAGTCAGAAAACATTCACCCAACTGAATACTGAATATTTTGTCGCGTTAACCTTTTCAATCCACAACTGATTCACTGATTTTCGGTTTTCGGTAAAAAACTCAGAAGGTTGGTGAACTGAGTGAGTGTTAACTTTTTGAAAATATATATTGAAATTTTGGGTAGTTGTTCATGAATCGATTCAAAAACTACCAGATACCAACAGGTACTTGTGTCAAAGTTTTTTTTATATGAATTGAATTGACCTATATCATAGTTGAGGAAAATGTTGATATCTTGAATTTTAATATTAGGGTAATGACTGAGGGTGATAAAAATGACCCAATACCTCACATAATGAGGTCATTAAATAGATTTCACACTGACCCTTATTATGTGAGGTTATGATGCACACATATACATATAGAAATAACAAGTAGAAGTAGACTTTATTATCCCCTAATGCTAACTTGGTTAGCGAAATGCATGTCTTGAGATATCATTATATGGGAAAGTAAGGTTTTGGCTATTCACTTCTCCATCTTCATATAATCCAGTAACTTCGTTGCCTGAAAGTATGGGCTAGTATGCGTCAAATCCGGTAGTTCTAATTTTTTGCAGACTTGTTTGTGATGTTGGCCCAATGGATAATCCAAGTTTGTTACCTCAGGCGTCGAACGCAACTTTGTCAGAAAATCGGGTTTTTTCTCCAATTTTGTCGACAATAACCTTAAAGAATTAGTTTTTGAAATCCGATAGTTCTGATTTTTTGCAGACTAGTTTGTGGTGTTAACTTAATGAATAATCCAAGATTGTGACCCCGAAGGCCTAACGCAACTTTGGCGATGTCGCAAATTTTGGCGATGTCTGATCCCAGTCCCAACCTGGGTTTGTATTTTATATGTGAGGAGACTTCAAGTGAAAGTCAAGTGCGCCTGGTGGAGGGAAAATGTGTAAAAATCCTTCTTGCGCCGAGTATTTCCCTTAGGAACATAGAAAATCAGCGCTTATTGAAGGGCGTAAATGAGATATGTGCACAGTGACACAGCGACAACCTACATCGAACTAGTTTTATAGTAATTTACTGTTGAGTGATCGATCCGTTACTCAAATTATCCAGGGTTGTTTTAGGATTGCATTGCTGTGAGATAGAGTTGTTATGGGTCATAGACTTCTTGATGATGTCCCGAGTGGCAGTGGTGGAATTGATATGTGATGTTGTGCACAGCGCCCCCTTGGTGCTTGTAGTGAAGAATGGACAACTGTCACATGTTGTAGGTAGTCTCTAGGGTTTCCCTGTTGACCTTCGTTGAGTCTGGGTTGGGAGTTCGAAAGTACCATATGACTGGTTTTTACGATATATTTGGTTGTATTTTAGCCATCTTTCACAGGGATTATTTCTACAAGTCAAGAATATATAGTAGAAGACTGATTGGCCATTTTGACGTATATATTTGCAGTTTGAAACTTAACCTCTGTAGAGGAATTTTGGTGGTTACCGAACTTATTGTGCCAGGTGTAAGGTTTTCCGAAAATCAAGTATGTCTGAAACACTATCGCATCTCTCATGTGGTCTTAGCTATGGTATCATCTCTTCAATTCTACAACCTTCGTTTCTCGTCTCTAGATTCATAAGAAACCAGAAGGCCCATAGTCACTCATCAAGTCCTAGTAGGACTTCCGTGCAGAGTACCACACATGAGGAAACGTATAGAAAACCCTCTACCCAGGGTAAGATTTATAGTATTCAATGTGTTAATTATTTTGGTGATTTTTGATTTCATCGTTATGATTCAACTGAAAATTAGTTTTGAAGTGAAGTTTCAACACTCTTCCAATTTTCTTGTTCATTTTTTTGGGTTGTCTCATGATCATTTCATTTATTTTCGTTTATACTCAAAGGAGGAGGTTGAATCTCACTTTGAATTCAACTGATTCTGATCAAATATTTCTTTCTTAGAGTTTTTTTCGATGATCATATTCTCTGCTCTCCTTCAACGTCAGTAGTCACATTGCAGAAATCAACCTCTACAACAGTTATTGGATCAAATAGTCGCACTAACCCAGCGTAACCAACGTGCTCACCTTTGGGGTGTTGATACACATCTTCCCATATCAAGAAAACGAAAAGAATAGTTTCAGGATCACCGTTGGAATCGGAAAAGTATCAGGATCACAGTGGAACCAGAGTAGTCTCAGGATCACTGTTGGAACCAGAATAGTCTCAGGATGACGGTTGGAACCAGAGTAGTCTCAGGATAACCATTCCAACCTGAGAAGTATCAGGAACACGATTGGAACCAGAGTAGTCTCAGGATCTCAGGTTGGAACCAGAGTAGTCTCAGGATCACCGTTGGAACCAGGGAAGTATCAGGATCACGGTTCGAACCAGAATCTCAGGATCACCGTTGGAAATACGCAAGTCTTTGACGTATTTTTGACATTTGAACATTATGTACCTATTTATGCCAATACTTCTCGGAATTTTGTTTTATCTATAAAAGAATATTCATTTGATATTTTTGGTTGTGAAGAGAAAATTGGATGATAATTTATGACATAATATGCGCATGCGCTAGAGCTCTCGCTCTTGCTCTAGCTCTACGTGTGTACGTGTGGCAGATATCCAACGGAAAAACATACAACTCACCCAGCTAATGCCGCGTAGAGAGTTGCAGTAAAACCATCAGGCACCTGTGCAACATCTTCGACTTGGAAGATTCGTCGCAAATTATTTCCCACTATGAGAAGCAGAAATAATTTCGTTTGGTCGATCCGACCAACCGATAGACCGGTTTCGG
>WOGN01009557.1:0-10769 GCA_015342105.1 Leptinotarsa texana | reverse complement strand
CGGATGAAGTTTTAACTATTTGTGTGCGATTTTTTAGGTAGGATTCTATCCAATTGTATACAACTCCTCTGAAGCCATAATGGTAAAGTTTAGCCAGTAGTATTTGATGATCAACACAATCAAAAACTTTGCTGAAGTCGCAGAACACGGTGGCTGCAGTCTCCCCGCAGTTGACATTTGTGTATATTTCTTGGAGAAATGAAAAGATGGCATCACTCTAGTTTTTTTTCCTGAAATCAGTATTGATTTTGTGATATTATACTATGTTTTTTTAAGAATTTTGTTATTCTAATTTTCACGATTTTTTCAATTATTTTTGCAAGTGCGGGAATAAGAGAAATTGGCCTGAAATTTGCTGGCTCGTCTAAGGCACCACCTTTATGTACGGGAATTACAATGGCAGTTTTTAGGAAGTCAGAGAATATATCTCTCTGAAATGAATCATTTATCAGGGTGGCCAGGGTATGTAGCGCGTCTTCTGGCAGACTTTCAAGAACTCTTTCCAAAATTCCATCAATTCCATGCGTTTTTTTATTTGTAATTAATGACATGACTTCTTTTAACTCACTCACAACTGTATCATAAAATAAGATTGACTGAGAAATGGTAAAGTTGCCAAAGTATTTCATCGAGTCAGTATTTTTTGTTATATTCTGTGTTATTTTACCCGCAGCAGTTCAATACTTATTCAATTCGTTTGGTGTTAGAGTAGTATCTGATTTGCTAGTGTAGTTTTTGCCTCTTAGATCATTTATAATATTCCAGTTGGTTTTGGATTTATCATCAGATTCATTCATTTTATTTTTGTAAAAACTTTCCTTAGCTAATTTAATAATTATCCTGTAGATCCTTCGATACTTAGTGAAGTATGTGTAGAAAAAAGCTGCGTTAGTGTATTTTCTCATATAATGCAGGCATCTTAAATTTTTTATGATGTTTTGATTCCAGCCGTCAACCATTGCTTTATTTTACGCTTGCCCCAAAGTTTTTTTAAAGGGAAGAACTTATGGAAAAGTGTTACAAGATGTTCATGCAGAGATTGGAAGGGTTTCTCTAGGTCTAGTATGTTATTCCACTGTAAAAAATTTGCTGATTCTTTGAATTTATCAAAATTTGCTTTGCTGTATATTCATTCGCCCATACTTATGTACTTTTGGTTGAGTAAAGCAGATGTCAAATGAACTTAAACCGCTTCATGGTCAGATAAATCGTCTCTTATAATAAGATAGGAACTGCATTTCTCGTGCATATTGCTACAAACATGATCAATCTTAGTAGCTGAGTGAATAGAGTAGCGAGTAGAATTTTGAACGTGCATGACCAAGTCGAATGATAACAAAAGATTTTTTAGCAGCATATTACTAATAGAGTACTCGTCATAATTTATATTAAAATAACCACTTAAGATGATGGAAGCTTTCAAGGATAATTTATTTAAAAGCAGTTCTAGTCTGGTTAAAAACACCTTTACATCACTAGAGAGGAAGCTATAAATGCATATAATATACATATTAATTTCTTTACTATGGATAAGGGAGAATTTGAATTGCTTTTCTTTAAGAAGATTATCAAATTTGTTAAAGTTTACAAAGTTTGGTCTTACAGACGAACAGTTTCTAATAAGTATCTGGGTCCCACCATGAGGTGATATTTTTCTGTTGTAGGTGGACACTGGTGTATAGTTTTTTATATAGTTGAATTAATCTGGCTGAAGCCAGTGTTCAGTTAACAGTATTATCTCCGGAAAGTTTATACTATCTAGGAATATGAGCAATTCATCACATTTATTTCTGACTGATTGAATGTTTAAAAGCATTAAGGTGATTGATAGTTTGTTTTATTCCTAAAACATGTTTTTCATCCTTTGTGATATTTTTAGAAGGATGTTTTAGGACTTGGTCCTTTAATAAATCATCACTATTGTAAAATCACAAACATGTTTCAAGTCATTTATAAGCTCACCATATTTTTTTATAAAACAATTTGTGAAAATTTAGGATAGTAAAAGCTCTACACAAGGTATTACTTGTGGTGTGTCCCAAGAATCTATATTAAGCCAACACTATTTTAATTTATATAAAATGAACATCAAATTAGAAACTGTAGAGACGACGATAGACATTGAAAATTGATCATCCGTCCTCTTGGCTCGAACCTAACCGGCTACTGTTCCACCAACTAAGAAATAACTCATCTTTTTCATTATCATTATTATTATTATTATATCATTATTAAATATTATAAAGGTATTTGAATATGATAATTAATGTGAGGTAGCCAATAGCTTCAACAAATATATAATTGTTGATGTTTAGCTGCTAAATGTTTAGCTCCTCAATAACAGCACTTTTACCTAGTATCAAAGTGAAGTTAGCGAAGTGCTCTGTATAACTGCGCTACATATAACAATCTACGTGAATAGTGAATAATAACACTCTAAAGATTGCAACTTTTCAGAGTCACTTTATAGAAAACAACAAAAACACCTGTTTGACAAAAAAGTAATGTCTCCTTATCTGTGTATAAGCTATTTGTCTGTATTTTATCTGTAGTTTTTTCTTTGGGTGATTTCTCTGAACCTTTAACTTTGAACATGGCAAACAGATGTTTCAAATGCAAAGTGGAATTTGAGGAAAATGAATCATTTTTTGAATGTGACTCATATAGGAGATCCTCTCATACCAACTCGCTTGCACGAAATTATGCCCCAGCAAATTGAAATGTATGCAGTTGAAAAGGAGATCACTACAGTTTCTTTGTGAAGAATGTAAAGCTGGTCTTCGTCAAGTTCCAGCTCTTTCCTACTTTAGAAAGGAAGTTGAAGAAATGGAAATGGCTAAGCCACCTATGCCTCAGAATAACGTTGGTGAAATAGATAAAGAAGTGATTTATGAAATGTTTGAGCGTCAAAATCGTACATCAAACCTCATCATGTTGAACATTAATGAAAACGCAATTAAAAACTCAGACCAAACGAATCTCGCAAGATACAGAAACTGTTAAAAAAGTTCTTCAAAATTTTAATGTACATGAAAATAATTTGAAACTGTACAGATTAGGGAAAGCATTAGCAAACAGAACCTGTCCTATCAAAGTGATACTTCAATCGCCAGACGATGCAAAATATGTCCTCAAACAATTCCAAGTATAAAAATCTTTAGCGATCACCTAGTGCTCAGTGAGAATGCTATCGAAAGTTAAAATCAGAATTACAAAACCTGATTGAGAATGGTAATAACTCAAAAACAATAAGATATATTAATAATAAACTCATGATTGTCAATAAAACTTTGAATAATCCTTCAATAAAGTAGAAAATTGTTCTAATATACAATTAAACACAGACATTATATACCTGAATACTCAAAGTCTTCTTAAAAAACATATATCAATTACAAGAAAGTCTAGTTTGCTACAACCCAAAAAATTATATTACTGAGAGAATCCAGAATAACCAATGATATTGAAGAAAATGAACTTAAAATTCTCAATTACAATATAGTACGCTATGATTCAAAAAGTCGACATACAAGTGGTGTCTCAATATACATAGTGAAATTGTGAACTCTACCTATAAAACATATTTATTAGAAGGTAATTATTGGTGCAAAATTCTGAAGATTAAACTCAAATGTCCTATTTTAGTCGGTTTTCTTTATCACTCACCCTCAAGATCTGATGCAAAATTCTTAGAGGACTTTGAAGATATCTGTGATAGTTTTTATGTTTCTAGATTGAAAAACCTCCTCAACACATATGGAATTTCTCGAATAATCAATGAACCCACTAAAGTTACTAACCACCGCGAATCGCTTATAAATTATGTCTTAACGAACGAGAATAGATGTCACGCTTCGGTATTTCAGAGTATACAGAGTTATGGTGCAATAAAAACTATAATTCATACAACATTTTCTCAGAATTCAGATTGCTTTCGTTAACTGACCTACGTAAAATTATAATTTTTTTGGATAATAAGTGCAGTGTACATGAAATCCTCAACTCTAAAATATTGAAACAAGTTTTTGAGACTATCGGTCACATTATATTGCACCTTATCGACACCTCTCTTGTAACTGGCCAAATACCTGACTGATAAACTAGTACTATTGTTCCGATACCCAAAATTCCTCATACTATTAAAGCTAAAGAATTTAGGCCATTGAACACTTTACCTCCGATTGAGAAGGTACTAGAAACAGCAATTTATAATCAACTAATTGAATATGTTTAAAAAAACATTTTAATCAACAACCAATCGGGATTTCGCCAAAAGCACTTGTGTGAGTCATCAGTGCAACTATCTCTACGTTAATTTAAAACTGAACTGGATAATAATAAGTTTGTTGTGGCCGTGTTCCAGACAAACTGATTAGGAATCAGTCATAAAACTAAATTGTTTATCTACGAATATTTTTAATCCCTTTCCCAACGAATCGAAAAAACCGCATTAGAAAATATTTTGGATCACCAAACCAGACAAAATTATTATTATTGTCACACGTTAAAAGGTAAGACCTCGTTAGTCCTTAGCTTGCATAAGTTTCTCAACTTCTGAGAGTTGTCGTTGGTATGGGGGCAACAGCTGATTAACGGAAAAACAGATTTTAAACAGATTTTTAAACAGATTATCGAATCTGCCCCTGAACTCTTGTCAACACAGAAGGATATCGAAATGGTTAGTGGCTTTGTAAGGTCTATATTTTTAAACAGTTACACTGTTTGTGAATTCTGTCACAGAAAGTGAGATACTCTCAATAATAAACAAGATAAAGAACAAGAAAAGCACAGGTATTGATGGAGTACCCATACACATACTAAAAAGCGGTGCTCAAGAGAATGAATGCATTCTAAATTTCCTTATTAATGAATAATTTATTTAAGGAAGGAGTTTTTCCAGATGAGCTGAAGTAAGCAATAGTGAAACCACCTCACAAAAAAGGAAATAAGCCGGACATTTCCAACTTCAGGCCAATCAGTCTTCCGACATGTATATAAAAATTTTTTGAAATAGAAATGGCCAACCAATTAGTGGAAATTATCTACAAACTTCAATCTAAAGACTAAGTCAATTGAAACTGCTTAGATGTAGTTCCGCAACAAAGTCCTAGAAGCAATGTACAAAGGTGATCTAACATGAAATTTTGATGGATTTATCCAAAGCCACATATGAAAAACAGAAAACAAATAGCAGAACTCAATCAAGAAGATAGCATTCTCGGTCCAATATAAAAATTTTAAACTTTTAAATACCGTATATGTACACACCACAAGCGTTAAACCGTAACTGACCACTCCAACACTGTAACAATGAATTCCACCAGTCGACTGCAGTTAAATCTGGCCCGCGTAAAGAGGCTTTTTTATTTTACCCGCAAATGTGTGTGATGGTCATGCTTCGATCACGCATCTTTCTTTGTTTGGATTACTTTGTTTGTGGGATGAATATAGTTCATTTATAAAACTATTAACTTCGATGGATATATAGAAATTTGAAATTAATAAAAAATTATGTGAAAATGAATGACTCACACTCATATCTTGAATATTCTTCTGATAATTAGCAATCATCTGATTGTACTTCTCCTTCTCGAGACTCAACTCCTGCTGTAATTTTTTCAAATCCTTCTCCTTTCTTCTTAAATCAGCATTGGACACCTTTGATTTGCCTTTGCCAGTCTCTCTGAGATCCTTTCTGTTCATAATTTCATGTAGTTTATTTACTGCCTGTTGTTTGAGAAGACTCTCTGTATTCAGTTTGGCAATCTGAGACAAAACAAATTTTTTTCAACTTCAGTATAGACATTGTGCATATTCTAAATATAGTTATTTGTTTGATTTCATTTTCATTTGATATGTAAGAAATATTCAAATGAATGTATGAATTCAGACCAAATGATATATTTTTATTTTTCAAATGAAGTGAAAATTTGTTATTACATATCACTTACCAGTTTTTCAACTTCTTCATTATTGCTGTACTTTTTGTTCAGTTCTTCTTGCAACTGTTTCAACTGTCTGCTCATTTCATCTCTTTCTTTTTGCAGTTGATCATTGAGCCTCTTCAACTCAGACTCTCTATCTTTGAGTGTGTTTACAGATAAATCTTTGGCGGTCATCTCGTTGCGGTGCTTTGCTAGAAGATCCTTCAATTCCAGTTCCTTCATGGTCTTCTCTTTCTCAAGATCAGCCACTGTCTCTTCTGCTATGGATCTAAAAAAAATCCATTATCATCTAATAAAAGCTTCAAATATGTTTGGATGTATTCAAATAAAACTTTATTATGAGATTTTCACTGAACAGTTAGTGTATAGTAAAACTGTAACACATGTTTCATCTGAGGGATCTATTTAATCTCGTTTTTCTTAAATACCGACTTCAAATTCGGAATGTAGAGTGAATTTTATTTTCAAGAAAATGTGTGGCCGCCTTCTATGTCATCGTACCAATGCTATGTAAACATCTCAATTTTTTGATAATATTCTTAACCTGTTTGTTAACCAAGGTTTGTTCTTTCTTTTGCTTCTGATTTTTTGTATTGGAAATGATTTATTGAAGATAGATACAAGATAATTTACCTTGATAGGGTTTTATTTTTAGGAGAAAGTAATTTTATTTTTTTCCTTTCTTTGGAAGATTCCCACATTCTTTTGTATGAAAATGGAGAAGAATAAGCCAAAACCTCCCTTTTCCTAGATACTAGATGTTTATAGTAACACCGAAAAAGATTTTGTGAACCTGATTATCTAATACAACTTTCCATTCAAAATCAGACATATATGTTCATAAGGTAACTACTAGGTAAGATAACTGGTACTGGCATTGGAGAAATACTTCCTATGTTGGAGATTTCATTCCTTTTTTTTAATTGATATAAACGGAAAAACACTGGTACAGAATCAATGTAAAACAATGATCATGCAGGTGAAAGTGGTAAAAAAACATAGAAAGTTTTATCTCTGATTTTTCATAAATGGCGGATCTTTTGAAAGCCTCATTAGGGTTAAAAAAATTTGTTCCGACTCATCAGCATTTTATAAAATCTGTAACATTACACTATTGAATCCCTAAATTCTAGAATGTGTCTGTACAATAAATATAGTATTATCGTCCCTAATTTCCCTTTGTCTCATTCTAAAACTAATAATGTTACGAAGTTCTGGACAATAATAGTGACCTGCCTTATTTTCCTGTCTAATGATATTTTATAGAACAAGTAAGGATACCACACAATAGATGCTTATTTTGTGAACAATACAAAATTATCATTGTATTAATAGAGAAGTCTTTACAGATCCTTACATTAAAAATACCGGGATCCTCAACTTCCTCAACTTGGTTGAAAGGCAGGAAGTTTATACAATGTTCGAAGGTGATAAATGACTGGGAACAGTCACTGCACATTATTCTAAGTCAAGATCCAAGCAATCCATTCTACACAAATCAGGTTATAAATAAAAGTAATAGACAGCTCAGGATCCCATCAACAAGTCTACCAATGAAGAGGTATTAGCACATTGCTGACAATGACACCTGAATATGCCCTTCACAGTTATGGGTAAAAAGTTCAGAACCAATCTCATACCATCATCATAGGATTCAATCTGACGATGTAATTAAAAATAATTTGCTGATGTCAGTAATATGGTCACTAATAAAAATACTGAATAGTAAAGGTCCACAATGACTGCTTTGGAGAACACCCGACAGAACATTAATGGTTTCCGATATATAATTGTTGATCCTTACCCACTGAATTCTACTCAATAAGAAGCTCTCTATCCAAAATAAAATACACCTCCCAATCCATAAGCTTCTATTTCATTAAGTAATATTCTATGATTAACTCCTATCAAATGCCAATGAGAAATCTGCGTAAATTGAATAAAGAATATGACACTGACTCTCAAAAGCATCCAATATGTCCTTCTGATAGATCAGCAGATTGGTCACTGTAGACTTGTTGGAAAACCCATGTTAAGATAGTTACTTTGTAATGAGACAATACAAATATTTTCTGGATTCACTGAAAGAATACCCTCTGACATTGCTTCTGTCACCAAATTTATGGATAGTTTTGATCAAGCTTTTTTTTTCAAAATGTGGAAAATTCGTTGGTTACTAGTGATAAGTTGAAAAGTATAAATTAGGACGGTCCACTCTAAATAAGTAGAATCCTGGTATATAGGTTTCTGCAAGTGACACATCATCCAGCCAGGTTTTGAATATAATTGTGTCATATGAACTCTGGATGGTCAAGTTTCTGAAATTATTGTAGGAAGTCTTCATTCCGCCAACATTTTGATAGTAACATGTGTGGTTGTTCAATTTTATGATCCATTGTTCACTTTCACTTCGATAATATGAAAAATAAAAAAACGTTACATGCGTTTTCTGTAGAAAAAAAAAATTTTTTAGGTAAGCTTAAAAAATGTAGTCAGCTCATGTTTAATTTTGGTATGTTTCTAATTTTCTTGATACATAAATAAACGTCATTATTAAAATTGTTTGTTAATAGATAATAATCTTGATACAACATTCCGTTCCATACAAGATTTAGTAAAAAATGCTATGTAATATTATTGCATTCATTATTATTTACCTGGCCAAGGCTTCAGAATCAGCCCTAGCTAATGCCAACTGGCACTGGTGCTTCAATGATACCCTCTCCTCTTCGAATTCCTTGTTCAATCTATTTTTCTCATCAATCTCCTCTTTCAGTTCATTTGTCTGTGTCTTATATAATGTGGTGAAATATTGTTCAGTCTCCAGGTTCTCCTGAAGTTCCTTCATCTGAAGCTGATCACGCTGGTAGTTGGATTTCAATCTTGCCAGCTCCTCTTCGAGGGTTCTTTTAATATCCTACAGATCCATATTAGATTTAAAATCAGAAATATTGTAGAACGTCAACAGAATGAGCACTCATTATGAATTTTTTTAGCTTCTTATATGTATATTTATGAAATTATCGATACATTCATGTTGATTATATATATTTCTGGTTAATTTGGCATAATGTTTTGTTCATGTAATCTCTCTATTTGTTTCTATATACTTTTTTTATTTGTAATTATTAATTCAATGTTTCATAAACACTGGGTGGGGCACCCCATATGACACGGTTCCAGTAAATCAATTCATTAATTTTTTTTGCGAATTTTTCCATTTCATTAATATGTACATTGATTAAGGCTGCCTAAGGAAATTATTTTGGAGTACTTTAACTGTTCTCGAGTTATTGATTTTTTTATGAAAATGCTAGGTACAACTGAAAACTAAATAACATCGAAATGTATAGAAATCATCCCTTCAAATTCTGAGCTGATAAAATAGGTTTTGGGCTATTGATTTCGATAAAACCCGTTTCTCAACATTATACAGAATGTTCAAAAATCATTGTCACTTTTTTATAATTTCGGACGAAGATAACTTCATTTCAAATAGAACACTCTGTATTTTTTTGGGTCTGAACAATATAAAATTCATTTATCTTTCATTTCACTTTGGGGTTCCCTATACCTAACCTATGTGATTCTTCAGATATTGGCTTTTTCAACTAGTAATTTCAATACATTCTTTGAAACAACATTTATTCAACTTGTTGAAAGAATTCTTATCGACAGTTATTGTTTCAATAATCAAAATATTCACTGAATTATTACCCTTGAAAATGAAAATTTATTCCATTCAAGAGCAGATAGATATGATTTTGTGTTTAGATAATTGCCTTTTGGTGTCAAGGGTGTATGCTCAAAATATCTAGACTGGAATCAAGTTGGTTTTCAAACAATTGCTAGATGAATTTCGTAGGACTGGAAGTGTAGCTTATGAAAAGGCAAAATACTAAAACCTATCATCGGAAATGAGGAAAATGGATTTATTATTGTGGGATCAATCATAGAAATTCTTCATACGAGTCAACATAAGATTGCGAACTTCACCCGTTCCTATTCAGATCTACCAAGACTTCCATCAATGAATCGAGTTTTTTCTATGGGTACTTTTCATAACAATGGCTTAGTGAATGGACACAACTTCCCTTACTACAGTGATGTAAATTCTCATTTTTTCTACACTCTGGAGTACCAGAATAGATGGTCTGTTAACGTGTGGGGGGGGAGGGGAGAATTATAGGTACACAAGTTGTAGGATGTTATTTTTTATGAAAACTTGAATGGTAAAAAGTTTTTACAATTTATACGAGATGATCTGCCTCAGTTTCTGGAGAATGTGCTGCTGAATATCAGAAAATGGATGTGGTTACAATTGGATGAAGATCAGGCACATTTCAATTCAGTTCTGGACAATTTTTAAATATGAGCTTTTCCAATAAATGGATTGGTAGGGTAGAACAAAATTGGCCAGCGAGATCACCAGATTTGATGCCTCAATTTTTTTTTAATGTGGATACATGAAGAATTAGGTTCATGACACTCCTCCAACCACACTGGAATATATGAAGGAGAGAATAAGGGCTGCTTTTCGAAAAGTGACGCCTCAAATTTCATTAAATGTTGAGCAGTCTTTCATAGAGCGGTTCTTAACAGGATGGTAGTCATTTGGAGCACCTCTTTTAAATTGAATTGAATACAGAGTGTTCCATTCAAAAAAACACAATTCAGATGTTACCCTTTTTTGAGGCACCCTTCAGACTTCAAAATAATTTCCTTTTGCTGCCTTAATCAATATTGTTACGATATTTTCTCGGGGTTCGTTTTTAAAACAACAACACTAATAATACTTGACAACTTTTATTCACTTACTACACA
>WOGN01009555.1:0-10770 GCA_015342105.1 Leptinotarsa texana | reverse complement strand
TTTTTCTTTCGTGTAATTCAATGTTTATATGAAAGTAGCTGTTTCAGGAGGACTTTCTATCAGTTTGTGTATGAAAGTTACTTCTTTGTATGATCTATACATCCATGTATAGATTTATTTCCTTCCTTTCTTTGGAAGATTCCCTCATCCTCCTTTTTTGTAGCAAGATGGAGTAGTAGAAAGCCAAAACCTTTCTTTCCCAAAAATGAATAGTGAAGTTTTCGCTTTCGACAAAATACCCCGATTCTGACGCAAATTTCTCGAATATGACTCCTCATTATTATCGTATATATTTCAGTTATAAGTGTTATCATTATTTCTCTTTCACTGTATATATTTCAATTATAAGTGTTGTCAATATATTCATCTATTTTACCGTTTACGTATGTTTCTATATCATGCTTCTGTGAGCATATATGTTCATTATTCTATATTTATTAATTGTATTAATTTTTCCATTAGAAATAAACATTATTATTATTATTCATCTATTTGATTTATTCCCAGCCAAGAGGAATCTTATTTAAATTGAATGGGTTATATTTTAAGGAGTGATTAATTTTTGGAAAAGAAAGTTTTTAGCTTTGTACTACTCCATCTCGATACAAAAAAAGGATGAGGGAATCTTCCAAAGAAAGGAAAAAAGTAGTCAATTTGAAAATAAGTAACTCTATACATGGATATGTAGATCACACAAACTGAAAGAGAGTCCTCCTGAAACAGCTACGTTCATATAAACATTGAGTTATACGAAAGAAAAAAATTCTTTCGAAACAAATACTTCTATATGAACACTGAATTATACAGAAGATACTTTTCTCTACTCAGTTTGTATTTCAAACATTCGTTGTGGAATAAAAATCAGATATCACTCACATGCGTTCTACTTTAAATGAATGGTAACAAATTGCACTTACATGGAACACTGTCATCCTCACTGATATTCATCGATGTTTCGCCTTAAGGCACTTGCTCTAAGGTTCTTCAGTACCATATTGGATAACATTATAGAAAATACACACACTTCATTCATGAATTATGATTTTTAATGTCACGGAATAAGCTTGATCTGCCTATGTCATCAATGACATCGTAATGACATTCATTCACCTATTTGATTCAATATCAGCCAAGAGGAATATTATTTGAATTGAAGGGATTATATTTTTAGGAGTGATTAATTTTTGGGGAAAAAAGTTTTTGGCTTTTTACTACTCCATCTTGATACAACAAAAAAGGATGAGGGAATCTTCTAAAGAAAAGAAGGAAGTAATCAATTTGAAAATGAGTTACTCTATACATGGATGTGTAGAACATGCAAAGAAGTAACTTTCAGACACAAACTAAAAGAAAGTCCAGTAGCTGTTTCAGGGGGACTTTCTTTCAATTTGTATCTGAAAGTTACTTCTTTGCATGATCTACACATCCATGTATAGAATTATTTATTTTTAAATTGATTTCTTCATTCCTTTCTTTGGAAGATTTCCTCATCCTTTTTTATATCAAGATGGGGTAGTAGAAAGCTGAAAACTTTCCCAAAAATCAATCACTCCTAAAAATATAACCCCTCTAATTCAAACTCGATTTTATGTTTTGAAGTTGAAGCTGAAAGTCGCCCGTTCACAACTATAGCATCTAATCTCAGAAGCAGCTTTTATCGAACGAACTGTACGCTGACAAGTAGATATCGGCGATGGCAGCATAGTGAAAATTTATGGTACGTTCACCCAATTGGCTTGTAAAGGTGTCTTTGGAGTAGTTGCACGCCGCCTTTCGGGAAGGCCGCGGAAGCTTTGTTTCGAGCGACAGCCCGTTTGTGTCGGCTCAAAAAGTATACCAATCATTTGAATGAATAAAGTATACTGTGGGGGGAGGTTCGGTAGCGCCTCGTGAATCATAATATGCCGCGTCAAAACGGTCAACCAGAGGTGTTTTCAATTGGTTTCTAATTTCTTGTGGAACTCCTACAGGGGTATTGAGGAATCCTAGAGTTCCACGGAACGTACTTAGAGTATGGCTGTACTAGATACTCGTGTCCATTATTCGCTCGCAGTTTCAATTTGTAATACAATCAATCAATATAACTCTTTACCAAGTGAATTTGAGTAAGATTCTATTTTCGATGTTTATAAGAAGCTGAAACTACATTCAATAATAATCTAATAGGTTTTTTTTACTAATAATAATTAAACAATTTTCATTCTTCATTATTTCTAGACATGTTTCGCTAACGCCGCATCTTCCTCTCTACAGAGTAATCTACGGTGTTTCACCAGTTTCACTATCCAGTTCAACCGGTTCCAAGATAGCAAGAACGAGGAAAATTTAAAACGAAATTTAAAATCGGCCGATCGGTTTCAACTATTTTGTTGGTGACACTTGAGGTGTATTTGAGTATACTCCTGGTGAGCAACAATTTTGAAACACTTTTGATTCTAAAGAAAACCAGTTTCAATATAGTAAGAACGAGGACAATCAAAAAAATAATAATATTCGGCCGATTGGTTTCAACCACTTTGTTACTGATACTCAAGGTGTATTTGAGTATTTTTTCGTTGGGCAACAAATTCGAAACACTTTTTGTTCTAAGGAAAACCAGTTACAAGATAGCAAGAACGAGGAAAATGAAAAAAATGAAAATCGGTTTCAACTATTTTGTTGCTGAATCTCGGAATGTATTTGAGTATCCTCCTGATGAGCAACAAATTTGAAACGGTTTTTATTCTCATGAAAACCAGTATTAAGAGAGCAAAATCGAGAAAAGAGAAAAAAAAATTAAAAATTGGCCGATCGGTTTCATATATTTTGTTGCTGATACACAAGGTGTATTTGATTACCCTTCTCATGAGCAACAAATTTAAAACAGTTTTCCTTCCAAAAATTTGGCCGATCGGTTTTAACTACTTTGTTGCTGATACGCAAGATGTATTTGAGTCCTCTTCTGGTGAGCAGCAAATTTATAATACTCGGTATTCCAGAAAATACCGTTTCAAGATAGCAAGAGCAGGAAGAATTTAAAAAAATATTAAAAATTGGCCAATCAAGGCCAACTATTTTGTTGATGATTCTCGGAGTGTATTTGAATACCCTCCTGATGAGCATCAAATTTGAAACGCTTTTTATTCTCAGGAAAACCAGTATCGAGATAGCAAGATCGAGGAAAGAGAGAAAAAAAATCAAAAATCGGCCGATCGCTTTCACCTATTTTGTTGCTGATACTCAAGGTGTATTTGAGTACCCTCCTGATGAGCAATACATTTAAAATAGTTTCCATTCCAGTTTCAAGGTAGCAAGAATGAGGAAACTGAAAAAAAAAATTGAAATTGGCCGATCGGTCTTAAATATTTGTTGCTGATACTCAAGGTGATATTGAATATACTCCTGATGAGCAACAACTTTGAAACACTTTTTATTCTGAGGAAACCCAATTTCAAGATGGCAAGAACGTGGAAAATAAAAAAAATTGAAAATCAGCCGATCGGTTTCAACTATTTTGTTGCTGTTACACAAGGTTTGAGTTTACTCTTGGTGAGCAACAAATTTAGAACATCTTTAATTCAAGCTAAAAATAGCTAAAAATAGCAAGATCATAAAAAATAAAAAAATGTATATATAAACATTTTTCGCTATATCCAAGGTTTAGCAACTAAATAGCAAATGAATATTCTGTAAACATCAAAGGGTCACCTTTCTACCTTGATATCACGATAGCATTATTTGCGAATTCTAGGGATCGGCACGAGCATCAAAATCGTTGTTTTGGCAACTAATTAGCAACTAATGAGCTACAAATTGATGTATTTTTTTTTGCAATTTTGCTGGATTCTCTTTGCTAGCCTGATAGGGCTTTAAGAAATAGTATTTGAAAAAGTCAATATCTGAAACTCTATCCAGGTTTGGTATAGGGGACCCCAAAATGAAATGAAAACAATTGAATATTGTATTATATTGTTCAGACCAAAAAAATACAGGGTGTCCTATTTGAAATAACAAACTCGTCTATGTCCAAAATTATAAAAAGTGACAATGATTTTTGAACATTCTGTATAATATTGAGAAACAGATTCGAAGAAATGATTTCTATACATCTCGATGTTATTCAGTTTCCAATTGTTCCTAGCTTTTTCATGAGAAAATCATAACTTGAGAACGGATATAGTAAAGTATATCTATTTAAATCTGACTAAAATCTGTTTTTCCTTTAATCAGCTGTCGCACCCCTATGAACGACAACTCTCAGAAGTCGAAACTTGTCCGAGCTAAAAACTAATAAGGGATTACCTTTCAACGTGTCATTACTTATATGAAATCATAATTTAGTCACCCTTTAGACTCCAAAATAATTTCCTTCTGTAGCTTCAATCAATATACATAATATAATGAAATGGAGAAATTTACAAAAAAATTATAAGTTTCGTTTACAGGGACCGTGTCGTATGGAGTGCCCCACACTGTATATATTGTAAATACTTGCCCTGAATCATCACTGGAATCGATAAAGCTCGTTTTTCAGAAAACTCCTTGCATTTCACTTTCTCGCTCCTGTATCATGAATAGAAAGATTAATTTTTCAGAAATTCAACCTAGTTATATATAATGCCCCTGTCCCAGAAGGTGGAGGACATTACATGAACATACTCAATATCCAACAAACTTTTCAATTTTAGTTGTATGACACAATAGGGTCAATTTCAGATCACAAACTTCATTTCATACGTAATTTACATTTATTATGGATATATTTACATATATTATGGAGTTTTGTTTAATTACTCTATAGCGATAATCTTACGAAATTGAAATCTGAATTGAACTTTATGGATTAGTTTTGCGAGTGCCTCAAACGTTAATGAGTTAATAGTTATATGAAACTGTTAATTTTAAAGGAACCCACTACATTTCGGAAGTTTCAGCAACTCTCACCAATGATCAAATTCCATCTGGATTTATATTTTTTACTACGCATTAGGTATAGATAACCAGTTAGTGTATATCCATAAAATATTTGATTATTATCGTCTGTAAAAATTCAATGAGAAAAATATACTTGATACTTGAGATACTTGGGAAAATTTCTTCCTTGTTCACAACAAAATTACTATCTCTCGACGCGCATTTGTCTAACCGAGTTAGCATCATCGGGAGATGAGAAAAACTTTATCATCTGGTATTGTGAGCATGACAGTGTTCCATGTGACATTCTTATTTTCATTTAGTATATTGTGTAGAAATCCTGTGTATGATATGTGATTCAATTTCATAACGAATCTTTGGAATACAAACTGAGTAGAAAAGAGTGAATAATTCAGTGTTCATATAAAAGTATTCGTTTCGAAATAATTCTTATTTCGTGTAATTCAATATTTATATGAAAGTAGCTATTTCAGGAAGGCTTTTTCTTCCAGATTTGCGTCTGAAAGTTATTTCTTTACATGATCTACACATTTATGTATACAGTTACTTCTTTTAAAATTGATTACTTCCTTCTTTTCTTTGGGAGATTCCCACATTTTTCCGTATCAAGATGGAGTAGTATAAAACCAAAAACTTTCTTTCCCAAAAAATTTATCGTTGAATTGTATGAATGATGAGTCATCGTGTTTCAAATAATTCAGTGGCATACATTCAATATTTATTTTATATTCAGGCCTTGATCATGAAAAGGTGGGTGGGTGAGATTTTTATTTAGTGTATGTAATTGTGAAGCTGTAAATAGTGTCTTCTAGACTACTACAAAATGCTTGACTTCAGCAACGTGTCTGTAGTACATACAGTAGATATGAGTGTCAATCATTCAAATATTTGATTTTATTCGATATTTGAAAGTCCGTTCACTATGCATCAGACAAATATTCATATTCAATTTAACATCAGTGCACAAATTCACAACTCTCAAAAACGAAAAAAATCCCAATTTCGCTCCTATATCTCAAGAAACAATTAGTAAATTAGGGAAGCACTTTCAATAAGTGATGATACCAAAATAAATATGTTCAAGTTTAGGTAAAATCTACATACATCGAGTAGAAAAGAAGCCTCCATGTTAAATGTTAGCTATTCATCGAATTTTACAACTTCGAAAGAAAATAAAATGCATTTCTTTAAAATTATACCAATTCATATAAACGTTTTCAACAGAAAAAGATATATCAATGAACAAGTAATAAAAATACTAGATAACTATTCCGTCAAATTGGAATATGACTTGTTTTCTGATGGTTGCACCCTCACGGTCATGCCAATAGTCAAAATTGCCGCTACTGCTTTGAAAAATCCTTAGTGGATAAGAAAACATACGTAATATCCTGAAAAGGCCAATGTGTGGGCAGTTTCATTTTTGATTATTGAATGGTTTTATTTAGTTTGCCCTGTTTGTTTGTTTGGGTTCAAATTTATTAATTGTAGTTTGACTCCCTTTCTGTTGACAGATTGATTTGATATTTGGTACACATTCAGTTTTGGAGACAATACAATAAATGAATTCTGTATGATTGTAAATCCAAGATGGTCGTAGCTACAAAATGACGGATTACATACGCCTAGCCGACTCATCGGACAAACATATGACATCACCTCGAAATAATGCAGTCGGAAATCGCCGGTAAAATTCTAGGACAGAACCGACTACAGATTTCTAGAAAGGACCGTTATCGATATAAGCACGTCTTCCCGACCCAAGAGGGCAGTTCATAAAGTGAATCGAGCGGCTTAACAAGAAATTCAAATAGTGGAAATGAATTCAGCGTTTGTTGCTAAGTGTTGTAATTAGTAAATTAGTTTGTGATTGGTGAAATATTGTTGATGACAGTTAATTTCCTAATTTGTTAAAATTGGTAATCAGAAGACGATTTGTAAAATAAATCTGTGAGCGCTTGTCGGACAATCTTTGTATTGCGGGGAAATTTACTATAAAACTATTTGTTCGTGCAGAGAGACTGGTGATTCGTTGTGTTTAGCGAAGTGAACAGTACCAAACTACGGAAATATACACTTTCTTTAGAAAAATAGACTAAAAATAGACTTGTGAAAGTGAATAAGTGTATTCGGACTCGATTAAAATAAGTGGACATTCGAAAACTCAATTCTGGAACTGAAAAATGTCAAAGTTCTCCATGAAGCCGCCCCAGTTCGACGAAAATACTCCTTGGGCAAGTTCCGCCGACAATTCGAAGCTGCGACCAGAGCAAATGGATGGAATGCAGGAGAAAAGGCGGAAGCATTAACACTGGCGTTGCGTGGAGAGGCAACGAGGATTTTGTGAACCCTCACGGCCCAAGAAAAGGAAGACTATGACCAACTTATAAAGCATTTCAAGCTACGGTATGGGCAGGTCCACCTAGAGCACGTTTACCATTCACAGCTGAAGAACCGCTGCCAGAGATCTCTACAGGAATTTTAAGCCGACATTGCTCGATTGGTTCATCTGGCACATCCTGCTACACCGGAAAATGTAATGAAGCGGTTAGCAGTTCAGGCATTTTTAGACGGACTTCGCGACCAAGAAATGAGGCAGGCATTGACACTAGGTCGTTCCAAATATCTCGTGGTGCACTGGCAAGCGCTCTGGAGTTTGAGGCTGCAATACAAGATCTACAGGTATCTGCTGATATTGAGGCCACCATGAAAAAAGTGATAAAAAAAGTGTTGCAGATAAGATGCTGGAACTGTGGGAACATGTGCGTAGCAAATCACGAAATCTAGAGATGGATATTTGACACACAAGGACGAAACACAAACATCACAGGGAAATCCTCAACGCGCTCTAAGAGCGGTGCCTTTGCGAAAGTTGGGTTTCAATGCCTTTGGAAAAAACGTTCTCAAGAGGTGTATTCCACAGTACTCCAGATGAACGAATTCTTGAACAGTGCAGTTCAAGAATGTGTATTCTTGGAGATTTTTCTTTACTATTCCCAAAAAAAAAGAAGGAAAATAATTATTATTTGTTGACTTGTCACTGCGAACATTTCAAGAAGTGAAATGTTATCACTGTCACGTTTCTAGTATGTTTTTCAATTAAGTCTGAGTTTATTTTTTGAAGTGTTATGTGGACACTTCATGATTTGGAAAAATTTAATCTCAGCTTCAGAATGAATAGTATTATAGTCTAAAATTGCGTATAACATTTGTGTTGTAATCGATGGATTAGGAGATTCCCTTTCTTTATATCAAAGTAGAATGTAATGGCTTTACGGGACTGTAACTATTCGGGATATTTGAGGTTATATACCTATCGAAGTGTAGAAAGAGTGATTATATTGAGTTCACAAAAAACTTCAATGAGGCTATTCTTGAATTTAGTGCCTGAATTACCGTTTATTTCCTTAAGAACTCCGTAATGGGCTTTAAATTTTCATAAACCAGCATTTGAAATATGAATTGCATTTGACTGCTTGAGCAAAACGAATGTAACTATCAATTATTGTCACAAATTCGATTTCATCAAGTGATAATGCATCGATAAAATGTTCGAATGAATATTCGTCAACAGGCGTTGGGTTGGCATCAATACTTCGATTAAAAAGTATTTGGTTTTTAAATTTGTTGAGTACTTATGATATAAGGATTTCTAAAATCGGATTTTCTACAGAGATTGATTTTTCCTATTTTTTGGTTTATTTTCTTGGGTGAGATTTTTCAGGTTGATGTTTCTTTACTTTTTTATGTGTAACGTTTTTTAATGATTGAATTATTTTAATGATTTCTTCTATATCAGGGGTTTCTTCTCCGTTCGTGAAATTTACTATTGGGTTCAATTCCTGACAGAGCATCAGCAAACTAGTTTGTTTTTTTGTATGATGTTGTATTCACATTTTCTCAATTTCAACTGTCATCTAACTAATATTGAGGAAGGGTATTTGATGCTGAATAACTATTGAATTGGTTTAGTTTGTAACGATTGTAATTTTTTTCCAAATGAATGAGATCTGAAATGTGTCGTGAAATTGATGATTGCTAGCAATTCTTTTTCTTCAGTCGAAAAATTTTGATTCCTCCGTGGGATATTACAATGTTCTGTAATTATGATGTATTGATTGGAACCTTTGGTGTACTAATGAATATTACTGGAGTTTTTTCCCCAACACCAAATCGTTCTTTTTATACTTCGACACGTGTTTCGATCACCAAGTGATCACGATCACGACGAAACACGTGTCGAGGTATACAAATAACGATTTGGTGTTGGAAAAAAAACTGTAGTAATATTTATGTTCTGTAAATTCTAAATTTGGGTTTGAACTTCCAGATGGATTGATTGTGTTTTTCATTTGTTTATACGCAATACTTCAAATAATTGTTTGAATTTGGGAAGATGTCCTTGTTGACAAGTAGAGAAGAATATTATATATTGTATATATGTACGAGAAAAATGAAGCATTTGATAAACATAACTTGCAATATCACTATTATTTAGAAAAAATTCCGAACTTCAGAAATAACATTTCAGTGACACTGACAATATGTCAGTGCAAAACTTTGGAGTACAGCAATTTTTTCAACATGTTCACTCAAATCTTATACATTTTCACATTCACATCAGACCACAACAACTCAACATTAATCATGAAATGATTTATACTCAGTAATACTCATTAAATCCACTGAAGCAAACCAATAATAATAAGAACCAATTTGTCTTCATGTTGATGGCATTTCTCCGCATTTTAATCAATAATACATTGTGTATGGCCAGAAGTCAGAAAGTAATGGAATGAGACGACTTTCACTATGTCAAATAATTCAGATTCGAACCACCCCATCGGAATTCAATAGATTTTCCCAATTCATCCACTCCCTTTATATCATCCATTCAGCTTCTCCGGGGTGAATTCAATAGGATCAAGAGAAATTCAGGAACTGCGTCGTTTATTTGTAAACCAAAACTTCCACATCACTTTACAACGGTTGTTCCTCCAAATCAGTATGTACCACCAATAAACTAGCCCACAATAACAATGCAATGAAGATTTATCCCTTCTCGTGAGCAAATAGTTGCAAAGCAACGAGGCTTTTGCTAGCCACGGGCGTACTTGGAAAGTTTTCGTCAATGTATTGTTTACTTGACTGATATCTATTGTCATTCCATTTCACAATATGTGAAGGTACCAACGCACCGGAACATTATTCTTGAATGAATTTACAATTTTTGTCACTGCAATATTTTCAATTTGAGTCAGTGAATTAAAAAACTATACAAAATTATTTGTTGGGTGGAATGTTACTAAAAATATGTTCCTAGTAGAAATCATTTCCTGTTGAATTTTTGGTGAAGAGATAGATATCCCGGATAAAACACAAGCACTACAGGAAAATCCTCAAAGCGCTCTTAGAGCGGTGCCTGTGCGAAATTAGAAATTCACATTAGATTTGAATTGCAATAAATCCCATTGGTAAAACGTTTTCAGAACGTTTATTTCACGCAAAAGCAGTTTTACAAATGAAAGAGTTCTTGAATAGTGAAGTTCGAGGTGTATTGTGTAAATAAGAACAATACTCCAAAAAAATCTGATCTGAGCTTTATAAAGCTTTAAAATTTGATGAGGTGTGTATGGTTTCCTGGTTCGGAACAGTGTTCCAAGCGTTTGCGAAGCGGCTTTTGCAATTACAGCGACATAATTGTGCCAGAACATATAGGTGTTCATTTTAATCACCAACAAATGTATTGAGACAGAAAGTGGAATTATTTGACCTGATACTTGGTTTTTTGAAGGTGGTTGACAATGTTTTGTGGTGTATTTCATCAGTTCGGACTTCTATTGTCTAATCTAATAT
>WOGN01009554.1:0-10771 GCA_015342105.1 Leptinotarsa texana | reverse complement strand
TGTTGAATGTAAATTGTTTATTTTATATGAATACGGAATAATATATTTTTTTTCCTCATGAAGTTGATTTCATTATCAATATTTTGAACTATATATTTTTGAGTAGATAATTATCCCGTTACAACGGCAAAGCCCCGCATTACTGTGACAAGGCGATGCCACGACGAGAGGGCGTCCGGTATATCGAAGATTCCGTAGAGAAAGCTGATATGCTCAGTGTCATTCATCCTCTCACCTCAGGATTAAGCCATCGTTTGGATGCCATTCAGTTAGGGAGTAACAGAACCACAAGTGATTCTGTCACTTCCGTATCCAGCGGGGCTGCGTGGAAGCAGGTATTTGATGGCCAGTTTGCTCAACCCCCACATCCAATGCCAATGCACTCGCCAAAAAAAACATGCACTGTGGTTTAAAAAAAAAATCCTACAAAATTTTCTGAATACTCTCCTGTTTGTGTCCCAAATACACTGTGTCATTTGATTTAAAGTATTTATTTTTTCATCTTATTTTAATTAATATCAAAAAGCAATCGAAGATTCTCGCGTCAAAATATAAGATTTTTTGAAAAAGTCGGGTGCTTTTTGTTCTTTGAAATCTTTACTTTCTGATGGTGTAAAAAATATGCATTACTGTAGTAAATGTTCTCAGAAAATGCAAAAAATCATTTTGTATTATTTTGAACTAAAAAACGTAAGATTTCATGTTACGTTGATAAACTAAAAAATTTCAAATCGAAATATACTAGTATAATCAACAAACAAATAGGTTAATAAAGATAATATTTAATAAGACATCTATGAAATTTTGACAAAGTTTTAGAATCTTCTTTAAATAATATTTGTAGATGCCCATTTATTGCTGTTTTGCAATGTTGGAATGAATTTTGGCAGTGTAAAATTCAAAAGGAAAAACAAAGTCTCTAAAAACGGATCAATATTCCGTTAAAGTAAACGGAGATATTTTAGCCATCGATCCGTTATTGCTATTTCAAAGGATATCATTGACGATTGAACGTAAAAAAAATATGGAAACGTATTTACAGTACGAACTTGCACCTTTTCCATTGTCACAACGTTGTCCATCAGTCACAACAGTACCAGCAGCTACTTCAACTAATAGACGCGTATAGATGTCACTTGGAAATGTGACTGTCGAAAACATGGTTCTAAATGCATAAATTTATGTTCAAATTGTCATGGTTCTGAAAATTGCTACAATATGGAAAAAAACCCTACGAGGAAGTTAATGATTCAAATGAAATAGTGGATGAAGAATCAATGTAAACTTTTTGAAAAATGCTGACGCGGGAATTTTCGATTGAAAATTAAGGAGCTTTTTGAAAAAATAAATATTTCGAGTCAAATAAATCACAGTGTATTTTGGACATAAAAGTTTTCACCAAATTTCGTAGAAAAAATTTTTTTGAAAAAAAAATAAATATTTTCATTTTCCACATATCTTTTGAGGTTTTGTGAAAATATTGCGAATACAAAAGTTGTATATCTTTTCATTACCTAAACTTTGCCATTCAACTTTTTTTCATAGGACTTGTAGTTTTGCCGGAAATCAAGGTAAACCATTTTTACCTTTGAAAACTCACTCCCTCCTATTTCTCGAACTCAGATCGCCCGTATTTTTACTTTCATTATTATTATATTTCCCTCCTCCTTTAATGGGTTTCATTCTTGTGTTATTTTTTTGGTTCAAAAATTATCTATCTACAACACATGTTTCACTATTTGATCAAGCGTGTCCATACACAGCAAGAGTGTTACTTCATTAGATAGTTCCCTTCAAACTTTTGGAGGCACTTGTGTGACATTCATTTCATCTTTATTTTTATAAGCTAGATCTTCAATTCACGGAGAGCCAAGAATATAAGTGAAAGAAAGTATAATTTGTTTTCATACACTGGGTTGTATCATATGAGTGTTTTCTATCCTTCAGAAAGACCGGAACAAAATGTAATAGCCGATAAGAGGATTAGTGAAACGTCAACCATATTTTCTTAGATGGAGATTCTTAAAAGCTCAAAAGGATTTTCGATGCATCCTCATTGAGAAAAATATACAAATTGTATAAAGAGAAAATTCGAAGTGGATTTGCAAAAAGTTTGAATAAATAAAGCACTGTATAGTTTGCTATTTTTGGTCGAACTTTATATTCAGATCAAGTTACAGTTCTCATGAATTGAATTCTTGGGAAAATATACTCATAGATCGACTGAAAACTGTTTCATCAGTGAAGCTTAGAAAAATATATTACATCTAGGATTTCAGATAGTAAGGAGGTCATGTTCCTTTTCTGGGTTTATAACCTTCTATAATCTGAAATGTAAACTGTCCTTTTCCGTTCTCAAAACACAAAAAATTCACTTGTGAAGAACGCTTCAATCGGAATAACAAATTTTATTTCGATAAACGTCAAAAGAATTAAATATTCAGAACACACACGGAAGAGTCTTCATGAACATATAGAGAATTCAATTTAGATTCGTATTTTCGTTTTCAATCACAGAATTGCTTGAAATACACTCATCTGCTGGAGGAAAATATTTCTTTGAGATTTCTCAGTGAAATTTTCGTTTCATTTCACTTCATTGCGTGATTATCAGTTGATATCAAAATATGCTTCTTCTTTCTAGATTCTGTTATCTGTCTACTCTTTATATATACACGATGTTTGTTTTGTCTTACAGTTATAAAATAAAGATGTTTCATCTTTATTTTATAACTGTTTCCATAGGAAACCGTATTTTTTGGATCTATTCGTGGAAAAGTGACCTCAAGTAAATGCAGCAGTTTTCGATAAATGTTGAATTATATACCCATACTGGAATAGTATTATCCATCCCAGTTTATAACCAACTATAATATTAATGTTGAACGATTCTAATGCAACGCTATAGTATAATGTAAGAAGCCGATATATTTGTTTTCTTGGGTATCCTTGTCCAACATAAGAGGGTATTTTCTTGTTTCGGGAGTTCCGATGAAACATTAAAAAAATATTCACCATACCAAATTTCTTCCCTTCAGCTGAAAGACAAAATGTGTTTCTTGAAAGTCCTTCATTACACTGCATCGTTACGCTTATGACTTTTGAACCAATTTCACAATTTCGCATTTTTCCCAACTTATTAGCATTTCTCATATTCACCATAGATTCTTGTCTGAATGTCTCTCATGTCATTAATTATTCCGCAATTAAAGAAATTTCATTATGCTCTACACTCCGCTAGGGTTTTTTTTTCATGCATACTCGTATATTCGACGTAATGAACACATTTGAATTTGTGACCTTGTTTCTAAGCGAAACACTAATTTAAATGCATTGTGTTGCATCTTTATGGGCTTACATGTACATTTCGTTCCGCTTTTATGTAAACCGGCGTCGGTATTCCTGAGTCGACTTTGAAGTTTCGGAATTGCCGCAGAGAATTCCGACGAAAAAGAGGTATGATGTGTATTAGTCAAATGGAATAAATCCGATATAATTAATAAATGGGGACATGTCAATAAACGCTTAGACATTTCAATTGGTGTGGTGCCCTTGCACTTTTTACTATATGCATATGCATACTATGTGCATTTCTTTAATGTCCCCCCTTTTACTTTTTGAACGAGTCAACTTAAAAAATTGAATTTTGGGATAATGACATTCATGCATGAATACTTTATTTTGAAGTAAAATTGACCGATGAAACTTTCATGATGGCGACTGGGCGCCATCTGTGGAAAAAATTAAACACATCAATTTGAAGCTCCTGACAAATGCTTCACAACCCTAGAATATAATGTCAATATCTTCAACAACTACAAAATGGCGGAACTTTCAATAATTGCCTAAATACATTGACATATAACTACGTGATATGAGGTAATAAGCTTGAGGTCAGTTAAGAAGATGCTCGAAATGGTTGCCTTGATATTCTTGACATATGAACAGCCTATCCAATATTTCACGCTTAATATTTTCGTAACGTCAATATCTCTACAAATATACATTATTCTCTGCCATATATTCAATATTGAAGCAAGTTCAGTTTCGTACACATTTTGCTTCAAATAGCAAAATATATTAGAAAAAAGTCCAAAGGTGTCAAATCTGGCGAGCGGGCTGGCCATTCTGTGAGACTTCGATGGCCAATCCAACGACCGGGAATACCATCTTGTTGAAATACAATATCCATATCGAATTGATTAGAATTCCCTTCAACGAGTTCAGTGATGGAAGGGTGTACAGTAGTTTCCAGTATGTTCAAATTCAGTTCCCGTATTAAATTTTGATCAATAAATAGAGGTCCTACAATATGGATTCGCAATATTCCTGCCCAAACGTTATTTTTTCTGGATATTGAGTATGTGTTTCCCGGAAAACATGAGGGTTGGTGTCACTTCAATAACGGCCATTTTGTCTGTGAACATTTCCTTTAAAAAAATGTACATTCTTCACAAAAACAAGTATTTTGGAGATAGATAAGATGCCTTGCAATGGTTTCCGTCATGATTTCGCAGAATTATGTTCTTCGATCATGGTCATCTTCAGTTAATTGGTGTACCATTTTAATTGTGTATGAATGATACCTATTGGATACTCAAATATTTTCTACAGTTAGGACGATTCGGAAAACGTTCATTGAAAATCCTTTCGGTCTCGTGAAAATTACACGTAAATAAAAATTGCTTCAATTTTTCCTTCCATTGTACGAGAATTGAAAATTTTAGAGATTGTTGACGTGGTACCTGTTTTCTAGTATGTAAAACCAAAAACCAAATGAGAATTTTCTAATTGAACAATAATGTTCATTGTAGTACTGACATTTTATTTTCGTTTTTATAAACAAAGAATAACTTAACATATCTTATCGGAATGTTGGAATTGCCATATGGCAGATAAAAAGGAATATTTCTAGAAATATCGATATTTATGTTTGTCTTCAGGAAATTACTAAACGTTCCGCCATTTTGTAGTAGATGAAGATATTGACTTCATATTCTAGGGATAAGAAGTATTTCTTTCCATTTAATTTTTTCCCTGATGACGCCCAGTCGCTATCTTGACGGTTTCATCTGTCAATTTCACTTCAAAATAAAGTATTCATGCATTAATCTTATTATCCCAATTTCAGTTTTTTGAGTTGACCCGTTCAAAAAATAAAAGGGAGGACATTGAAGAAATGCCCTGTGTATACAGCCACTGTCACATACACATAAGTAAAACACTCTGATTCAGTTATTTACACCCCGGTAATCCAACAAGTACTGCCGATCCCATTTATCACTGTGGCACAGTATAATCACAGTATATGCTAAAAACAGTTTCATTTTTGTCAGAACCTTTCTGTCTCACAGTTTTATTCTTTAAGGGTATTTTGCATCTATTAGTTACCAGCCACGAGTGGATTTTCAGTGTTTGACATTTCATACACTGCTCAACAAGTGAATAATTGATATAAACTGATGAAAGTAAAACAAATTCCATGGGAAATTAAATGGGTGTTTTGTCGTAATGTACTCGTGGTATATTATGAAAGGCTTTGGAATTTTTATTCAAATTGTTCCACATCTTACACGTTCGCTGTCTGTTTGGTTCAAATTTTTCAATCGATTTGACAATAAGTTACTGACGAGAAGGAGGGACTTGCAACTTTAGAACTGAATAAAAATGCAATATTTTTGAATATTGTGTAAATAATATAAAACGCATAAAATTGAACAAAGTTCGGAAAGCGAATGAGAGATTTTCAAACGAATGAAAAGAATTTGTTTGCGTATCCGACCCAGTCGGCCTTGATGAAATGTAACATTTTCGGAACGTACATGTACGTATTGTTCAAAGCTGCCACATGTAATTCAATATGCGTAAAAAATACTAGTTAGTTTCTGACTGATATCAACCTGCAGGTTGTGATGACCCTGCCCGTATTGAAAAAAAATTTTGTCAGTTAGTTTCAGCTAGGATGCCCTTCTAATCTGATTCTTGTTGATTTATTCTTCAATACCCGTCATGGCATTAAAAAAGAACTTAGTTGAACTGACAAGTGTTTGCTATAATAGTCTACATGGGGACTATAATTGGGTGAAACATCGGTTGACGACGACTATCGTTTCTAAACGATTTCCCAAAAGATGTATAAGTTTGGTGCCAGCATATAATAATAATCAAAATTTTGATGATATCAATATACCATGATTATTTAAACGACATTTTTTTGTTGAGAACTCAGTATTTCATACTGTTTTTTGGGTTTATAACCTTCCACAATCTGAAAAGATTAAAGAAAAAAAATTAAAGAATCTGCTGAAGTGTAGAAAAGTTCACCTGGTGTGACATCTGAACATCTCACTTTTCTGATTTGTGTCAAAAGGAATTAGGAATATCACAATTCGAGGCGAGATTTTCATAGTGAACGTTAATCACTTAAGAAAGCTAAATATTAATATTTAATCTTTCTAATTGATTTTTTTCAATTTGTAGTCAAAATTTATGAATATGACAAGTTACTGATTATTTGGACCATCTAGTAGTTCATATCACGCAGTAACTTTTCGGGGTGAACTTTTCAGTTAATAATAATAATAATAATAATAATAATAATAATAGGTTTTTATCCCCAGAATGATACAATAAATAAATGTGAACATCAACTGAAACGGTAAAGGCTGAAAGATCAGTTGGTTGCATCAAAAGATGCAACCTCTGTTTTTCATCTGAGGCCAAAAAAAAACTAACTTTATATACATATATACACATCTACACACAACACATATTCAAAACTCATTACAAATTGTTGTGTGAAAGTACTAAATATATAATTGACACAATACTATATTAGACATAATTATAAACGGTTAGAAAAAAGAAAGTAGTACTGTTATGAACCACCATTCTTATTGACAATGGATGTACATTAGATTTCCTTCAAATATTTCCGTTTCAATGCTCTTTTGAACTTTTTTCAAAGACATCAGTTCAAATTCAACAGAGATTGAGTTGCTCTTTACTACACTTCAGCAGATTCTCTATTGATGTATCATTCATTCATTTTGCCAGGTTGTGGAAGGTTAAAAACCCAAATAGAAATGGATTGAGTTTGAAAGAGTTAGGAATCTATAGCTATTTTATTGCACTACGAATGTAAACTGTTATCAGTTTTCTCAACGACAGCTCTCGCTGATTTTATTGAATCATTCATCAAACCGCGGATGAAAATATATAATTTGTGTCTGCTACAAATACACCTCTTAAATACATTTAGAAATATGAATACAGGAGATTGCATACAGAAAATAACAGGTGAAGAAAGAATAATCAATAAAAGAATAAATGCTTATAATACATAAACTATGAATATTCAGAAGTTTCTGATTTCTTTCCAGAATTTAACTTTCGGTTTATAAACTTGATGGAAAAATATTTCCAAACTCTCACAAACAAGAATAACAAATAATCTATTGGAAAAATTCTCAACAGTATGAAAAATCATGTCATACTTTTTTCAACGAATAATTTAGTATACAGCTCTCGCAATATTCAAAAAATGTCCATGAAGTTCGATAGGTCGACGCTACAAGCGAAACGTGTCAGTCTGTTAGGCCAAAATCGGTAAATTACATGAAAAATTTCAGACATTGAAACGTTGGAAATGCACGGTACATCCAAAAACTATCCGTTACGATTCGATCATGCACGCTATGATTTGTTACCAAAAAGTGACCTTGATTCAATTGAACCGGTACATGATATAATACCTAGGGTGATTTGATACTGTTCAATTGGTATTTTGAGATATGCATTATTTCTACCAAAGCTTTTCATACAGGATGTGTCATGTATCAGTGGCTAATACTGGAGTCATTAGTATACCCCTGCCGAGCAAGTTCACCCGTGGAGAGGCAAGAATCCTGAGGAGTATGTATCCGTGCCACTAAATGTCACTGAGAAAACTTTCGTGAGAAGCCTTGTCAATATATTGCAGAGGTCTGCCCCGATAAACCTCCTTTCAAAGATTCCAACAGAGAAATTGGACATCGACTAAATAACCCTAACTAATTTACCTGTGACAGTGGATCAAGAGGGACAGCTCCTTCGTATCCAACTTCTAATCTTGTTAACAAACCCAGGCAATCAGGAAGCAACCGACGTATCCCCTCCTCAAGAGAAGGATATCTTATGTGCAAACTTCAAAAAGAAGGAGAATACCAATCAGGGGAGAGAGTGGGCCAGAACAGGCGTACTTTATGGAAAAGCTGCATGTCTGAATCTAATGTATCCATCTCAAATGGGTAACTTGTTGCGACGATTGAGGTCTGTATAGCTACATGTTACCTGAAAGCATTTCCGGCGGGTGCAGTTAGTGCCATGAAGCGGTGATAGGATACGTAGTTCCAAACCACACCTTTGTGTTACTTTCATTATCAATCGCAGACTGACCACCGATCAGGTCCTCACTGAATTGAGAAGTATCAACCGTGCTCAATCATCCAAATCAACCTTGGAGAGAATTATTCTCCACTAGGATATTGAGGCCCTGATACCAGAGCATTACTCAATGCCTAACCGGGCCCATATGGGATCAGGAGCGGTACTCTTGTTAGCCGACCTGTAAAATCACTGAAGTAATCGACTTCGTTGAGAAGCCTAATTTATTTGTGATCAAGTTTGAACAAGAATGAACCACAATAAACCCTCGCGAGTTATTGTGGAGGGTCTGCTAGACCCACATATTGGACGTACCATACCTACTCCATTTAAAAAGCAATACCCTGTACGTTTATCAATTTTTGAATTCTTCAGAGTCATATTTCATACACAATGTTCTATACTTATTTCCATTTGTTTCGGAAATTTTGAAAAATTTTACGAAAAATTACTGTTTGAAAATAATTTCACTTGATTACAGAAATGTCTTGCTCATGTCAAATCTCAGCAAGATCTCCACTTCATTACCAAATCAATATCAGGCAGTACCTCAGCTGAAGATTTCCAAATTGGTAAAGAAGAAGGAGAGGAGTGGCCAGCACGATCCCCTCATCTGATATCATCAGACTTTTTCTCAAAAACATTGTACAAAAATCAATTGATTTGAGAAAGCGAATAGCGCTTGTTATCAGATCGGACATGCCTAACGTGATGAGTAATTGAAGAAATAATATTGACATTTTTTATTTATGTTAAATGGCGTCTGTATTCCTGAATATTAACTTTGAAGTTGCCGCAGAGAATTCAGAAGGAAGAAGTGTATGATATTGACAATGAAAAATATATTCACGAAATTGAATGAGTGATGATGAAACGTTCAGTTAGCCAATACATAATGAATGGAAATTCATTACATAACTTGCACACCGAACAGCTGTATTATAAAACGGGGTAATTGAATTATATATTATTAAGTAGCTACGACATGAGTTTATTCAATACGGCGTTTAATTGATACTTTATCTCACTATGAGCGCCATTAAATTATATGTATATTGGAGTTTTGAAAATATCTAGAATAAATAATAAAATATTGTGTCACAAATTGTATCAGAGTATCAGCATCAGCAATACGTACATCATTTGTCTATTATTTTTTTTTCATTAATATTAATGTATCTCGGCATCTAATGGCCACTGACACGGGATCTGTGATACATTTACATAATAATACTATACAAAAAATCAGATTGAATGAAACAGTCGACAGTCCTTGAGGAACTGTATCACGACACTGAGCTGATTAGGTAGGCCGAGAATGTCTTTGAGAGTTCCACTGAGTTTGTGTTTGAGACGAGTTGGGCTGTAGTGTATACAATTCAAAAGTATGTGCTCAATTGTGAGTCTTGCATTACAACAAAATTCACAAGTGGGGGGATTTTGTAAAGACATCAGGTAACAATGGGTGAGTCGGGAGTGGCCTATTCTCAGTCTTCTATTATAATACTTTTGTCCTTTCTTGTCATTGGGGGTAGGTCCAGCGCTGAAACTGTGGGTTGGATTGTATGTAGTTTGATCGTACATGTGTTCCAATGTGTTTGCCATGTTTGTATCATCATTTGTCGAGCTGCTGATTTCAAGTCTTGGTAAAGTTGGATTTGTTCCTCTGGCAATTCGGAGGAACAAGCTTGTTTTGCACGTTCGTTGCCTGTAATTCCTACATGAGAAGGGATCGAGATGATATTCACAAGGACACCTCTGGTACGATGGTGGTGGCAGGTATCGAGGATATCTTGAACCAAAGGATGATGTAACTGTCTCAGATCAGTCAATTCGAAATTGAAAATATAGAAAAAGTTACAATTTGTATACATTGAGGTATTCGTCTCTAACGTACAACAGTACACATTAATATTTTCTTCGAAAAAATAAATGAAGCCTTTCGTTGGTGGTTTTGACTGATCGTGATAGCTACCAATTATAATAGAATAATGTCAAGATTAGGATACAGAAATGAAGATTTCTTGGAATTTATTAATAATTTATGATGAGTGCAATAGAATTGCAAGTAGAACATGCCGAGTATTTCATGAAAGATATCCACAACTTCCGAAACCGAATAATAATGTGATAAATCGACTACTAAAAAACTGTAGGTTGAATGGAACCTTCCATCCAAAAAAAATTCGTAAGAAGACTAAAGTGGATGATGATGACAATGGTATACTTTCATGCATTTCGAAATGCTTCTCTGGTATAGGTATATCCTACGTGACAATTTGTCGAATTCTTAATGAGCATAAATGGCATCCCTATAAGTTCTACTGTGTACAACATTTGAAAGAGA
>WOGN01009553.1:0-10772 GCA_015342105.1 Leptinotarsa texana | reverse complement strand
TTATTGTTGTATCATCAGCAAACATCGTGACGTAGCCCCCCCTTTTTATGTTGAGGAAGAATTAATATAGAGAAGAAACAGTAGAGGTCCTAGAACAGAGCCCTGTGGCACCCCGAGTTTTACCGTCTATGACTCGGATGTCGCTCCGTTGCAGAATAACACTACTTCATAAAATAGTCAATGGTAGAATCAATTCCCCGGAACTTGTCGAACTTATAACTTTAAATGTGAATCCCAAGAGAACAGGAACTTCGGGAATCTTCAAAGTACCCTTTTATAGCACAAACTATGGCCAAAATGGATCTGTAGGTAGAATTTTGAGACTTGCAAACACATTCAATGTAGATTTAGAATTTTTTAATTCTTCTTTAGAACCATTTGAATAGACTGTGAAATTCATTAACTTATTTTTACGATCATTTTCAATTTTATTTTATATATATTTTCCTTAAACCTAGCTTACATTAGTTTTAAATACATATGTGTGAACTTGTTAATTATTTTGAAAAAAATAGTCATTGCAGTAAATGAATAAATAAATATGTGAAGTCCAATATTCTATCGCTATTTGGTTATTTATCTATACAGACATTATAATTGTGAAAATGTCTTTCAACCAATAATATAAGCTAACCTATTGTCTTCTATATCTGAATTATCAAATCAATTCAAATCAATTAAGTTTTCCATCCCGAATCAATTTGTGATACCAAACTTCTCCTGACTCAGTCGAAGAAATGAAAACGTTTTGCTGGAACTCTTCGAGCCCCTAACAATAAACTGGTACGGCCCTGTCACCCAGGTGAATATAACTGTATCCACTATCATAACAACGGCACTTACCTTAAAGAGGACAATCGATCCAAAACTCGGTTCTCCATGTCGTCAGTTTTCGCACCAGAACTGTCACGCTCCAAAAAAGTGATTGACTGATTTTTTTTTAATTCCTCTTCAAATGATCGCACTGTATGTATGTTTCCAGCGGGCGCCGGTAGAAGGAAATGACCCAATAGACTGAACGAAATCAACTAACCTGAACCGACAATTCGAATCACGGCTTTAAACCATTGACGTAGATTGATCCCCACTCGAGGCTCTTCATCATGAATGAGAGGGTCTTCGGTTTATTTTTGTGGGGCTTCTGTGGCGGAACGGTTTTTTATTCGCGGGTCAGAGGGGGTTTTCCATACAGAGACCTACTGGGTGAGTTATGACTTCCTTTACGGCCTACTTCCCGTGTTTCGGAAACTAATGGCAAGGATGTTTTTAAACGCAGTTTTGGGGAAAAGTTTGAGACATTCCTTGATATTTACTATGAAGTTTTTTTAATTACCACTACCCATAACATCAATTTGACAAATTTCCTTGTGTAATGAAATATTTCAGAAGATACGCATGTGGTTTTTCAACTTTCAGAAAGGCTGTCAACGGCTACATTTCAAGCTGATAAGCAGTAGTAACATATACAAAACTTGCCTTCATTAAATATTCATTTCAGTTTCAAGAAAATGACAAAATGACAACAAACTCACTTGAATATCACAAAACTAACTGTTCATCTGTGTAGTGAGTATTATATTACAATAAATAATGAAATTTGAAACAATCATGAAATACAAATCAATTCAAAGAACTGAAATTATTAAAAAACAAAAGGAAAGAAGGAAAAAAAAATCTAACGTAAGGTGCTGCTTCGTTCTCTCCTGTTCATAAAAGGGGACATATGCCTCATCGCTCACAAGTAATTTTGGCAAAATTGGGAACATGTGTGAGTCGTTGTATTCATGCCAAGTGCCACTATATGGGTGACTGCAATATGCTGTGTAATGTACGTTGTAAGTAGTCCCACTGTGATTTGAAAATGCATATAGATTATAACGACAAGGAGCCACATTGTCTGCTGCATAACTGCGCATATCTAATCCATCTAAAGAAAAGTCAATGGAAACATTCAATTTGCCTCTGAATCTCTTCGTTGGAGAAAATCTCTTCAAATGAATTACTAAGATACGGGGAAACTAGATTGATAAGGACTCTGTACATTTTTTCTTTGCTTGCACCTCGAACTCATCTCCATCCAGAGTTTCCTCTCTTGTAAAAGAATCCAAGCAATGTGACAAACTCAATTGGCGAGTTCTTTGTGGTATTGGAAGAGACAAATCCCAGAAAGTATCAAAGGTTACTGATGAGTGTCCACAGTGTGTGCACTTCATAATGGATTTTAATTGACCAACGGAATAGTCTACAATCTTGAAGTTGTTCATCTACCTCAAAATTCTGTTTCAAAAAAGTGAATGATCTTTTTGCTTTCCAAACAATAAGTAATATCAAAACAAATGCAACTGAATATAATGCTTATAAAACTATGTTGTCCGCATATCGTTGAGTATATCACATAATAAACTTGTGCCTAACTGAAAATGTTTTTCCTGAGACGTGGGGCAATGCTGTTGTAAAAGTGTAACCAAAAAAATATTCCCACTGAGTTTAAAGACTTTGACCCATTGGCATACTTCTGGCTGTATCTAAAATACTAGAGAAAGCCATAAAAGTTCAACTACTGGAGCACATTTCAGAATTCAACATTTTACCATCAGTTCAGCCTTGGTTTCGGAAGGGATTCAGTTGCACTACAGCATTGCTGCATGTTGTAGATTACATTGTCAACGCTTCAGATAAAGGACATTGTACAGTTGTAGTATTTCTTGACTTCAGCTGAGCCTTTAACACCATAAACCACGATTTATTGATATCAATTTTACATTACGTTGGTCTGTCAACTTCAGCTGTCACCTTGCTTGCCATTCGTCTTAATGGAAGAAATCAAAGAGTACCGTTTGATGGAACTTCCTCAGCTCCCCTATCTCTTCAGCGCGGAGTGCCACAAGGCTCTATACTTGGACCGATCCTGTTTGCTCTTCACTCCTCTAATATTACCAAAATTTGAATCACTGCAAGGTGCACTCCTATACGGATGACACCAAAATTTATTATAGTTTCCCCCCTGTAGATGTAAATGATTCTTGCATGATACTTAATAAAGACTTTGTACATCCTCCCGAGTAGTTGTCCTCCTAGGTACGGAAATACCAAGAACACCCTCACAATACGACTGGTAATCTGCTAGAGCAGTAACTGATGAGGACAAGATATGATGGGCCATATCGGGCTTTTGCCCCGTCAAGTCGCCAGGACTGGTTGAGTTTATTTGGTCGAGTCTGAATACATGTTAGCCACAATAAACACTTGCAGGTTGCGGTGGGCAGTCGAACAGACCCACTCAGTTTTAACTCAACCCAATTGTAAGATTTCCACTAGACAGATTTTCTCTGTCTCGTGAGAGTCCGTGTTACTTCAATAATTGATTTTCATTAGGCATCGGCGAATTTCATCACATATGATGATAATGATAATGATCTCGTACTTGGAAGTAGGTTGACTATTGACTATTAGTGAAATATTCTTTCAGTTCCTTACATTGTTTTTAATGTGTAAAGAATGGGCGAATATCGCTGAAAACCATAAAACTAGAAGAATAACCATACCGAATAAAATTCACAAACTCGAAACAGAATGATAGGAGAAGTTTCCTTCACATTCAAAAGTGAAAATATTATCGCAAATTATACACTGAAAAAAATAACGAGGGTCGCCGCTGGTCTTCGTCAATCGACTGTGACTTAGCTCCATTGGGATATATAAGCACTACTAACAGGCAGATGGGGCTAGTCTAGTGGAGAGTGCGGTACAACATGAGCTAATAAGGCGATAGATAAATGAATATTGGTCTGAAGTGCAGTAAAATTTTTTGTGTTGTATTGGCAGTGTAGTAGAGAAATGTTGGAATGATGTGAAATCTGAAATATTAAAATAAGCAAATGGAAATTGAGCAAATGAGAATAGCTCCCTCACTTTCCTCCTTTGATTGACGACTTTCTCTTACTTCCAAAATGAAAAAGTCGTTTGAGTCGGAAAAATTTACAGATTGCTTGAAATTTGTTAATTACATAAAAGTGAAACATGAAAAATGGATAAATATCAAGTGTCAACGTTTGTATTTGGTGGCAGTCTGTATGATGACCTTTTGTATTCTGCTGTAAAATATTCTTCACATATGGATACCTCAGTGAAACTGAATGATCTTAGTCTAGGTTTATATGTTTCCAGAAGAGAATCTAGGTGACTGGCTTCAAAATTACAACAATGGAAGTACAGTGAAGAAAGAATAGTTGATGTTGCATTCTGTCAAGTTTCAAAAATCCTGGAGAATGACAATGCTTGACTTTGATAAGATGTGGATGAGAATGGCTTCATTCCACAAGATTTGGCCCACGGTGGGGCCAAAATCCACTACTAGACTCTCAACTGAATTTCTCAGTGCCTCTGATCAGATCATTGCGAATATGAAAATTTGTACCAAGGGAACTGGTCTAAGTTACTTATAGCTACTTTCAGATGCTTTTCAGAGAACTTCCCAAGTTGACTCATGCCATGCAGTCTGAATCGTCCCAATAAAAGAGCAAAATAGAACAAAACCCAAAAAAGCACCATCAAATGCCAATTATTTTTTACACCACCAAGGACCAAAAATAAATAAAAGGAGTATACAATAATAGAGCAGATAAATGTAAGTATAAGTGAACATTTTGATATTCAGCTAGGAACTAATCTATACAACCTAGTTCTAAATTGATTCAGGGTGAATGTGGAATGTGATATTTGATCTGGACGTATATTGTGGTACATTGAAATCAATTTGGGACAGTAGAGTTGGTCAGTCAATACGACCATTGACCAGTTTATTGATGAAAATGAGATCTGAAATTTCTCGTCTTTTTGTCAATGTTACAAAATCAAATTCAGTCAGAAGGCAAGTGTATTCATAATTTCTAACCGGATACTTTATATGGTTCTTGTAATACGCTAACTTGAGGAATTTTTTCTGAACACCTTCCAAAGCATCAATGTATTTTGTCTGATTAGGATTCCAGACAGAACTACAATAATCCAGTTTACTACGTACCAAACTTTAGTAAACTGAGCGAATACATTCAAATGATCTAAACTCTTTACAGTTTTTTATAACAAATCCCAGCGACTTAGAAGTCAATATTTTCAATGTGCGCATTGAATGTAAGTTTATTGTCGAATAAGATTCCTAAGTCAGGAGTATCATTAACTCTCGGTAAGTCGATATTATCAATTGTATAATTGAACTGGTATGAATTTAATATACAAGTATAAGTCAGTATAAGTCAAAATTTTACCCTGTCCAACATTTAGAAAGAGTTTAATCTCACAACAGCACTTCTGGAGTGAATTCAAATCACTGTGAAGCAACATACAATCAGACGAATTTCTCTGGGAAGCTTCAAATCATCAGCAAATATTAGCTTTCTTGATTGTAACGGAGCGCATATGTCATCAATAAAAAGTAAAAATAACAGCGGTCCCAAATTAGATCCTTGGGGAAAAATACATCCGATTGTTCACCTTCATATTCGACATATAGACTGCAATGATTCAAATATGATCTTAGTAGATTTTGTATTTTTGAGGAAATACCATATGTATCCAACTTCAATATTAATTGTTGGTGAAAAACTATATCGAATGCCTTGCTGACATCTGTATGGATTACATCAACTTGACATCTATTATCCAAAGAGTGGGTTGTGAATTGAATAAATGTGCAGAGATTCGACACAGTTCCCCTCATTTTCATCAAGCCCTGTTGAAATTCTGATATTGAATTTCTCAGATGTGCATGAATCAAATCGAATAAAATAATCTCAAAAAGTTTGGAAAATACAGAAATAAGTACAGTTTGTTGGCTAAAAACAACACCGTAATAATGTCCCAGCCACCATAGTCACCAGATTTGGTTCCCTGCGACTTTTTTCTGTACCCAACATTGCAGAGGCCCTCATATCTGAGGGGGACTACTTTTGAGAGATCAAAACAGAAATTAACGAATGAATAAATAGTTTTTGAGAAAAATCTAAATTTACACCAATTTCTGAACATACCCTGTATAGGTACACTCTCATCCATAAAAACAGTAGATTTAGTAGTAGTAGAACAGCCATATTCAATTGTTACTTTGTTATAAGCAAGTACTTTTGTAATCTTCATGAAGAAATGTTCAAGATAATATTTAGTGGAAAAATTATTGTGTAACTTTACAACCTTTATGAGAATTCACAAAATTCATTGTGCCGTCTCTGCAGGGTGTATCCTTAAGAAAATCGTTCAAAGATAATATCTGTGCGCCCTGTTATGCCAAATGACCCCGCAGGGTAGACAAGTTACGTAAAATAGAGCTTATTATCCAGCAGGGAAGTTCAGGTGTAAGCAACTCTACCGTGTAGATTGAATACCCAGAAGACTCGAGTCCGGAATTTATTTTTAATGAAAGGCGTAATTATTTCCGAGCTATAAAGACGTCTTTCTGAGGTAATTTGACGACTTGAAGAGGGTTGTTGAGAATTGGGGAAGATAAGCCAGATGCAGGCTGATTCAATTTAGTAACAATTTGAATGAAGGGCTCGTTTTAGGAAAGTGATGTGATGTGGCCAAACTTCGATACTATAGCTTGTCACCAGAAGAATTTGAAGGTTTATAACTTCTATTTAATTATCTGCGAGCGCTTTCGACAGCTAGTCGTGCTATCATCATTATCTACTCAAACTCTGCTTTTGAGTAGATAATGTTGTTTCCTGCTTTCGGCAAACAAGTATTGTCCATCTTTACACTTGGCTGCACCGCGCTGCTGAGGCCAATAGCTAGAAACACGTGTCCGTGGTTTGCCCCCCCTTTTTTTGAGTGTTATGTCCACGAATCATTTCATTTTTGATTTATATCATACATACTCGATAAAATCTCTATCTGTATTTATATCCAGGACCCGGATGTCACGCAGTTAGCTACAGCTGCCTACGTGGTCATGTTAGATGTAGCCTAGGAATTCTAGGTCTTCTAATTGGAACCACAAATGTGCGGTTGGCTTCTGTTGTTGACTCCGTGTCAATTATGACATTGTCAGACTTTGAAGGATTTATATTCAACTGTTTGTTATTATTAATTTGAACGTTAATGGTTGACGTACCAAATAAGATCTTCTTGAGAGGAAGATCTGGGTAGAAGTTAATAATGAATCATTGGAAAAGTATATTTGAATTTTTAATGTGAGAAGAAGGATCGGAAATCTGCAGAATGCGGTTATTCATTTGTTTGACCAAATTGATATTTGTTGACTGCTTATAGTATGACCCATAGATCAAGAACCTACCAGAACTGACAGGCTTGCGGTACCAATCTATAAGTAGAGTATTATCTGGTGTTCTGATAACCTTTGTGTCAAGGCCATCGTGTCAAGGAAGGGAACCCATTGTTCGTTGTTGTCAGTTTCGATGGTGAACTGTATTTAATGGTCATACCTGTTGAAGATGTCCGCAATCTCAGATATTCCCTCTTGAGAAAGGAATATAATGATATCATCGACATATTTTTTTTATAAATGAATGATTAAAGGGAAATACCTGTAAGACCAAATCTAGCAGGTCATCCATATGCTGCTAAAATGGGGCTAATCTTAGCTTCCATTAGAAAATTAGTATATTTACAAAACATGAAACATTTTTTTTATGGAAGTGAATGACAGTGACAATAATTTTAAGGAGGAAAATTTTGATTAGAAGTGATTTTTTCTGTTTGAAATTTCAGGATGTAAGTATAGATTTGGCTAAGATTGTTTGAATCAGTTCTTTTATTCATAGATCTATCATCATTATTGATGTGTAGCATTTCCAGAAAAACTCTTTTCAATTGGTTTGCCTTTGTATAAAGGACACTTCGAATCAGTATCTGTCTTTGTAATTATTGCTCAAATAAAATAATCGCGTTAGAAAATGATTTCAAGCTGCTTTACAAACCGATGCAACAAGCGAAATGAAAAAAAGTTGCGCTTGCATTGGTTTCGTTTTACGTAGGTTGCCTGTTTTAGTTATATTCAGTTGAATAGCAACTAACCTATTCCAAAATTGAAGTCGGTATTAGTTACAAGCTATGACAAAAAAATTAGACATATATGTTCTGTTCCCCCTGCGAAGCCTGGTAGGGCTGCCAATAATAAAGAAAAGCAATTCAAGAATGCTATCAAATCAACTCTCATTCTCATCATCTATATGTAAAAATTGGTCGAATCATAGTCAAAATATTTGAATTTGAAATTATTAGCATCGTCCATTAGATTTTCCGCCAACGTTTATCATAACTTTGAAAACCTATTAATATCGTAATGCAAACATATGGCTTGGGGCGAAAGCTTTCGATTATGGCCAGAGATTTCATTAGAATATGCATGAAGTTTATATTTATACTGATTTTTTTTCAGAAACTTAATTCCGGCGAACTAATTTTTGTATATGAGGAAATCAATCAGAAAAATCAATAGAGTTTTATAAGCAATTTTGCAAAATTGGTAAAAGAAGACGTGAATATAATATAGAAGTCGAATCTAGTCATCTATATTTAGATATTTTACTATTCAATCTTCTGAAAGAAGTTCTGAAATTATATTTATGGAAAATATCAAGCAGGGCAAGAGAAGGACGCTGAAAAAATCATATATTTTGTTATATGGGGAAGTTTTCTAACTAGAAAATAATGTATGATGCACTGTTTGGAACCTTCCTATTGAAGATAATCACTTAGTGATCGAAACACGTGTCAATGTGTTGAAAATAACGATTTGGTGTTGAGAAAAATCTCCAGTAATATTTAAAAAAGAATTGTCCAGTTTCAAAACCAAAAAAGGTCATGAAATAAAACTAAATATTGTCAGATTGTTTCGTAAGTTTGGTCCATTTCATTGTCAAGTATTTGTGTAGCTACTCAATAAATATATACTGATCGATAAATGCAATGTTTTGCATAATTTTCCACTACGAATTTAAATTGTACATTAGCGCTGCCAAAGACATTTAGCAATGACCAGACATTTGGCAATGATAGTGTTATTGAACGCACTATTCAACGTTGATTTGCGGTATATTCTTCGTGAGATTTTAGCCTCGATAGCGAGCCCCGAAGTGGTCGACCTACAGTTTTCCAGGACGAGGATTAGAGGATCCTTTCCACCACAAACGGTGTGTGGGATGGCAGTAGGATTGGGCATCAGGTTTCATGCGGTTTTTGAACGTATTGGAAAGGTCAAAAAGCTCGAAAAATGGATGCGCCACGATTCCACGTGCGACGAAAAATGGATCCCCTTCGACAACAAATATGTTTAGGGCAGTGGTTACACACCGGCAATAACCCACCAAAATCAGACCATGGTTACTATACTGTGGCTCACTATAATTTTTCGTAACCGGGCCAAACCATCAAAGCAGAGTCTGATTGTGAAAAAATCGATGAAATGTACTGTAGATTGGGGATACTTTGATCAATTTTTCACTTCAAAGTAACAGAAATATTCTTCTTTTATGCAAAAGTATAAAAGAAAGAAACTGAAACATCGGTTTTAACTTACCTACAGATTCTGAAAAAATAATAGTAAGATAAGCAAAAAAAATAAAAACCACGTGATCAAAGATAAACTGATTCAGGGGATACTTTGATCACTCTCGATTTTTCAACGGAATATGAAAGTATACCCTTTCAAACGACCAGAAAAAAAATAAAAAAACTTTTTATACATTCTGCGAACTCATTTGTTATCCGGGGTAACTTTGATCACAGAGAAACTCGTTTTTTCGCAGTTATATTTCAAAATCTTTATTTATAAAAAAAGTAAAATGATATTCTACAAATAATTAACGATTTGGGTCATTTAAACAACATAAAGAGCTTTGTATCTCACTAGGGCACATGAAAAATTAAATTATAGGTAGAAAGGTAGGTATTATAAACAGTTGGAGATGTAAATTTGAATTTCATTAACGTCAATGTCAGTTTCAAATACATGAAAGAGGTGGCCATCTTCGTTCATTTCCAAAGGATCTGGCAAACTTTCAATGATGTCGCTATGCCTGATTTCCAAAATGTCATCAGCAATAATTTAAATTTTCTTTTATTATTTCGAATGGATTTTAATCCGATAACAGTGATTTCTGGACCAACTTCTATAATTTTGCATACATATTTGTAAGTTTTCTTTCCTCGGTAGGAGAAAAACCTTGCCAAAATATATTGCTCAATTTGTCCAAAGGACAAATATCGGCGACCAAAAAGAGCTGATCAAGTTTCGTTTAATTGCAGATGTGTTATAGGTTTCCGTTTCTCTCACATTTCTGGCAACTATCGCAGTTACAGTATCCATCTTATTCAAGGCTTTCTTTAGAAGAGCCAAAAACATATCTTTAGGAACGGTGCTTAGACGTATATTTTGCAATTTCCACTCCGTCACTTCAGCACGCCAGGCTTCTTTCATGGGCCTGAAGAACCCGGCGTCTAGTGGCTGGCATAGGTGGATTGAGTGCGGGACTGAACATATGGAATAAATATCATTTTCGGCACACGTCCTTGAAACTTCGACATCCATGTGAGTAAACAAATTATCTCCGATCAGAGCCTTCTTCCCTTCTAAGCGTTTGGCATGAGGTAAAAATTAATTGGTTAACAATCTCAAAAAGTACCACCATCCATCCATCCACTTGTTGTACCTTGTTCCGAAGCTGCGGCATGGCTTGTCATAACATGGAGGTCCTAGTGGGCCATTTTCTTTCCATGAGTCATAGAGATGGGCACTCTTATATATTACATATGGT
>WOGN01009552.1:0-10772 GCA_015342105.1 Leptinotarsa texana | reverse complement strand
TTACTTGAGTTTACCTCTATCATATCATGACAGATACATTAAATTCACATTGGATATGACGCCATTCATTAGCTGTGCAGATATGACAACTATCCACCCAAGAATATACACCTCGATGGAAAGAGAAATGAAAATTTCTATGTTTTTTACCCCTTTTATTCGTAACTAACGTTACTGCAGTTTCGTCCTATATGGACATTTTCAGACTAAAGCAATAAACTATGAATGATCCATTACATTCGTTAATATTTGCCATTCAGGTACTTGATTGAGTACCTGAGTACCTGAGAATGAGTGAGAATGAGTACCTGAATTTACAGTTCACAATGCGCATGTGCCAATTCAAAACCGGAGAGTAAACTAAATAGATTTATTTGGTCATTAAACAGATTGTACCCGCAATGTTTATGCTTGTGAATTTCCAAGGATTCAGTGAAATACAGACGTATATCTGTATTTCACTGTTTAAAGTGTAGTATGTAGACCTACTATTTTGGTGGGCTTACACCGATGGAACATTCATTTCTTTGTAGATCTTTGATAAAGAGGTTGTTATCAACTTTTTCCCAAACGTAAAGAGGGTTTTTCAAAAATTGTTTCAATTGTCTATTCAACACTGTATTACTTTTGGAATTTCGAATTAGCAATCTCTGTGTAATCAGCAGTTTCACATTCGTTTTATGACAATGCAAACAAAAATTTTGAAGAAATATACTCAAAACGAACTCATCTCGATACTGAATGATGGCGTTCATGGTCACGACTCGTTATGCAGATGTGTGTTTATTTTGTACAAACTGGTACCAGAGTACATATGAACAATAATGTCAAATCCTAACTTTATCGTGTATGTCAAACACAAAACACTACTTCAAAGTCAGCATGTAGAGACTTCTTCAAAGTCACCTTGTCGACATCGTGTGACGTATGTTGATGTCATTTCAGAATTGAAAGTATCTTGCGACCTCCTCACCATCACAACTCGATGTGTAGACAGATGTTGATATGAGCAAGCAGTGGTCGTTGGAACTTCAGGGAGTGTAGACGTGTGCACTCTCTATCACGATAGGTACCATCCAAACTGATTAGGAAGGAGCACTAGTCAGTGGATCTTCGTAGTATGCAGACATGTATTTATTCTGTATAAACTGGTACAGTATACACATGAACGATAATGTCAAATCCTAACTCTACCGTGTATGTCAAATCCAAAACACTACTTCAATGTCGCCTTTCCGCATGTAAAGACTTCTTCAAAGTCACTTTGTCGACATCGTGTGACGTATGTTGATGTTATTTCAGAATTGAAAGTGTCTTGCGACCTCCCCACCATCACAACTCAATGTGTTGACAGATGGTGATATGAGCAAGCAGTGGTCGTTGGAACTTCAGGGTGTGTAGACTTGTGCAGTCTCTGTCACGATAGGTACCATCCAAACTGATTAGGAAGGAGCACTAGTCAGTGGATCTTCGTAGTATGCAGACGTGTGTTCATTCTGTATAAACTGGTCCAGTGTACACATGAACGATAATGTCAAATCCTAACTTTAGCGTGTATGTCAAACACAAAACACTACTTTCAATGTCGCCTTTCCGCATGTAAAGACTTCTTCAAAGTCACCTCGTCGACATCGTGTGACGTATATTGATGTCATTTCAGAACTGAAAGTGTCTTGCGACCTCCCCATCATCACAATTCGATATGTTGACAGACAGTGATACGAGCAAGTAGTGGTCTTTGGAACTTCAGGGAGTTGAGACGTGTGCACTCTCTGTCACGATAGGTATCATCCAAACTGATTAGGAAGAAGCACTAGTCAGTGGATCATCATAGTATGCAGACGTGTGTTTCTTCTATACAAACTGGTACAGAGTACACATGAACGATAATGTCAAATCTTTACTGTGTATGTCAAACCCAAAACACTACTTCAATGTCGCCTTGTCCGCATATAAAGACTTCTTCAAAGTCACCTTGTCGACATCGTGTGACGTATGTAGAGATCTGTTTGAAGGTGGTTGACAATGTTTTGTGGTGTATTTCATCAGTTCGGAATTCCATTGTCTAATCTATCATAAATTGATTTGAAAACCCTGAATAAACAATTACAAAATTAATAATATCAACTGAAAATAACAATTTTATTGAACAAAAACTGAAATTTTTAAAAAATCAACATACAAGCTACAACCAAACAAATAAAATTCAAATATTAATAAAAGTTGAAAAAATAAAAATTAAAAAATTATTATTAGCAAAAATGAAAAACAAATTGTTATCACCCGAAGTTATCACCCGAAGACGATTATGGATACTAACAATCGAAACGTTGTGACATAACTTGGTTTGAAACCTCTTTAATTTTTTTTTTCAATTTGTTTTTCATTTTTGCTAATAATAATTTTTTAATTTTTATTTTTTCAGCTTTCATTATCATTTTAATTGTATTTGTTTGGTTGTAGCCTGTATGTTGATTTTTTGTAAATTTCAGTTTTTGTTTAACAAAATTGTTATTATCAGTTGATATTATTGATTTTGTAATTGTTTTTTCAGGGTTTTCAAATCAAATTATATTAGATCAGACAATGGAAGTCCGAACTGAAGAAGTATGTAGAGATCAATTCAATGTTGAAAGTGTAGTATGTAGACATACTAACTTGGTGGTCTCACATCGATGGAACATTCGTTACTCGGTGGATCTTTGAGATATGCAGACGTATGTCTGTAAATGGACAAGCACTTGATGAAACCCTGTACCGTGCATTCCCACACATACGCACATACACAAAATCGAAAAAAAAAATCTGGATGATTCATGCACCAGATACTTCAAGGTCATATCGTCTTGATGTTACTAAACAACAAAAAAAGCAATTGATACGTCATAGCGGTAGGGGGAGTAACACAGTCCTCGACCGCCTGCGTGTCACCATCGATAGCGAAGCTAGAGCGATGCGTTACGTCACAGCCCTCACTGCATCGAGAGAGGTGTGGGCACACCGATGGATACGCATTACTCAGCCACACGTCTTGGAGTGAACATCTTGTTCTGTTACCGTTGAACGGTTGTTGCTGTGACGTCACACGACTACTAACTTGATGGGCTCACACCGATGGAACATCCATTACTTCTAAGATCTTTGAATTATGCAGATGTATGTTTGTACATAGACAAGCACATGATAAAACCCTGTATTGTACATTCTCACACACACACACACACACGCACACCAATCAAATGTAATTACGTCACTATGTCACACACACAAACACACACAAAATCTCATATGAAAAAAAAAATCCTGAATCATCCATGCACCAGAAACTTCAAGGTCACATCGCCTTGATGTTACTAAACAACAAAAAAAAGCAATGAATACGTTATAGTGGTGGGGGGAGGTCCAGAACCGGCTATAATTTGCTACTGTGTGGTATTGAAAAAAACTCCAGTAATTTTCATTACTACACCAAAGGTTCCAAACAGTGCATCACAAGTTAATAAGATACACCAATGAAATGAACCAAGGGATGTAATCTACAAGGCTGAATACTGTACAACAAGAAAGGCCAGAGAACAGTTTGCATTTTTATCTGAGGGACATTAATTTGACTATAAGAAGGTCACATCAAAAATAAATGCTCACTTGAAGAAATGTCACAAATTAGAATTGGAGTTGATTAACTCCAATTCTCCAATCGGGGTTCACATTCTGTTTGTAATACAATCTGACTGCAGCAACAAGTATGTCAAGACTTGAAAGACATTTCACAGGAATTAATTTCTAATTATCGGGGATCTGAACATTTTACAAAGAGTAGATACTAATTCTTGTAGGTTAACCGATGAAACGATGGTATATTAGTGAAAAACATTTTGATTTGTAAAAAAAATGAATTTGACGAAAATATCATCACAGCAAATTCTCATTACTAGGAGGAAAGTCTGTGATATCACTTGATTTGCACGCTGACTTGAGATTACAATAATAAAGGGAATGTAAAGGGAATAGGTTATTATATATTTAATTTAGGGAATTCATCGATGACTGAATGAAAGCCAGCAAAAGAGAAAGTGATATTTATAACCTCCAAATCACATGCAGCTTCATTATAACAAAGAAAATAATTGAATTGATTTATATTATAGAATAACAAATTGCAGAAAGGAGCAAAAGATATACTCGACAGATCTTATCTAATTTAAAATCAATAACGATGATAATGAAGCAAATGGTCAGAACCTACCAGATATCAACCGTTCTCGCCAAACTCTGGGAAGGAAGAGATAATTTTTTGAAAATTTTGCCTTCGAAATCCATTTCCTTCGGTTTTTGTTTTCAAATATAGCCGGCAGTGGCTACTATCCCGCATTATGAATTTTGAAAATAATCGAAATTGTAGTGATTAACCTATGTGTACTACAATTTGTATTACGAGTATATGAATAATCGTTATACCCTTCCGAAAGTGACTCTGCACTCTAGCCTGACCAGATGTAATGGCGAAGCGTGTTCGCCAGAGTAGTATCAATTATTCAAGGCATTTCACTATGTTGTCGGGTACCGCAAGGCAAATGTAAAATGAGCTTAAGCGATGTTGTATAGTATTAAATGCCTAGTGTTGATCCATCTAGGCCAATCCGGAATCAGCTATTCTCCATCCAGCAGTGAGTTGAAAACTCTAGTCAGATGTCAGCGGTTACTCAAAAGTTTTTTCCACCAACAATGTTCAGCCCATCTGAGCTCAGGCTGTTGGAAGCTCTCTGTTAAAGGCTTCGAACTGCGCTAGGTCTGAAGTGTTCATATATGTCCTTTCAGAAAGATTCCACCTGATCAGTGGTCGGTGGGTTAACTACAACACGCAATGGCTCTTGGAAAAAGCGATTGGGATTCTCGGGAAACCTGGGGTTTTCGCTATACTTATAGCTCGCTTCACCAGTGAATTCTCAGCAGCCACTCGCATTCGAATCCTATCAAGGCAGCAGAACACCTTGACTCAGTGTGATGGATACGTCACGTCAGCTTGCCTCCATTTTGTGTACCTGCCCTTCAATCTCCCGAACCGCAAGGCCGGGATTTCATCCATCTGATTCGGAAAGCGATTGATCGACGATGTACATGGCGGTGTTAATTTGCCAGATGTCAACCTATGAATCCAAACAAGCGAGTTGTTGTGGCTTCAGGGACCAATTTCTGTGAAGTACCTCGCGTGTTCTGATTATCTGATGCATGTGGTAGAACTGTTACTTCTGCAAATCCGTTAGCATGCTGAGAAGGAGCTATATAGTCCTTTATTTTGAGGACAGAACACAAGCACTAGTGAAAAATCCTCAAAGAGCACCGATCTTTCAGTGTTTTCGCTATGAATCCTTTTCGCGCGGGCTCACTATCTCTCAGCTCATGCGTCATTGCCAAAGTTGTCATCTGTAGGCAAATCATCGTTATGAGAGTCACCACCTTGCCTCTGACGCCTCCGAGCGGGTCGATTGTGTGGGCGCCTTCCTCGACTACTAGCAATCGGGGTCTACCGGGTGGTTAGCCTGGTAGACCCGGCACATGAATTTCGTGAAGGTCGTACAATATCAGTTGTTGTTTCGAAAACCATTATTGCGGTGTGCGGTGATATTTCAAGATCGTCATGTGACGTATCGTGAGACAACCTTAGGTATTAGTTGACCAGCATACATTCAATATTTCATAAACATTTGACTGTCAAAAAAATTGTTCTCATTGGATCCCTCAATCGTTAAAAAAAGCTCTTGCCGATTGGTCAAAGAAAATGCTCGAAAAATACAAGCACGGAGCAGGTCTATGACATCGTGACAGGTGATGAATCGTGGATTTACGCGTATGAGCCCGAAAGTAAACAGCACTTCCAATCAAATGGTCGCCTGTTTCTTCGAAAAAACTGGACATGTCGCAACCGTACCTTTAGAATAACGCAGAACAGTCAATTCTGAGTGGTACACAACCATTTGTTTGTCAGATGTCTTCCAAGAAATCAGGAAAATCAACCGCCGAGAAAGGATCACTCTTCACCACGACAATGTGATCCCTCACACATCGGCTCAAACAACTCGGCTGTCCCATAACAAAACACAGCAGCTAACATTTTTGTCAAAACGCAGGTTTATCAGGTTTTGTAAATGATGTGTTTTGTTGAATATTTCGGTATTTCACGAACTAAAATCTTACAATGAATAATGAAAATACAATGCATTCAAAACACAGTAACTGCTCCTCTGAAACTTATTTTACCAGTACAAAACACACTATTCATCGAATCCTCTATCAAAGCACAGTAACTGGTGGGCAGTTACTGCGTTTCGTTGCTGTTTTTGTTGTTATTGTGTTTTGTTGTGGGAAATTTGTAGAATTCGGTATCAAGTGGGGTATCCCCACCATTATAATTTGGAAGTTAACTGCACGTGCAAGTCAGTCTCTATACTCGATGGTCAGTCCGGACAAGAATCATTTTGGAAAACGAAGATAGTGAGAACATCCAAAATAAATTCGATGTACACCGTGCCAAAGCTGCAAAAGCAAATTTAGAATATAAAAAGAACTCAGATGAAACAACAGATGCATGTTCAACAAGTAAACGGGTTTACTCTATGGATTTACAAAAAGTGATTATTTTACCCATAATGCCCCAAATCAAGACTGCATTTTTCACAAGTGGACTGGTGGTTTTCAATCAGATGTTTGCCACTCTAGGCAAAAATCACTCTAATAAAAGTTACAGTGTGCTATGGCACGAAGCCTTAGGAGGACGCAAAGCTGAACCGCTTGTTGCTGCTATATTCAGAGTTATTGAGAAGAAAAGGGATTCTATGGATTTTGTATTTTGAGCTGATAATTGTATTGCTCAGAATAAGAACTGGGTTCTGTATACCTCACTTGTGGCTGAAGTTAATCGTATAACTGGTCCCATATCTCACCAAAGGCCATACCCATATGAGCGCAGACAGCATCCACGGTAATATCGAGTAAAAAATCTTACGCGAGAGAAAAATATATGATTTCCAGGAATTGTCAGACGCCGTCACATCATCCAGAACAACATTAGAAGTTCTACAATTGGATGAGTTACACATGTGGCCAAATGAGAAAAGAAGTGCAAGAAAGCAAGATGATCCATTGAAGACGTTTCTTCTGAATGAATGAGTTGAAGTCTGTTTCACAAAAGGAAGCCAGTGTATGCTATATAAAACAGATTTTTCAGATGAATATAAGGTGTTGGATTTTATACAGAAAAACCATAACCCTATGACTTTCAGGCCACAAACTCTTCCTACCCGTGGTATTGCAGCATCCAAAAAAAGCAAAACTGCTCAAAGATCTGGTACCACTAATGCCCACTAGCAAAAAGGTGTTTTAGGAAACAGTGCCAGAATCCGAAGCTTCTATGGACTTGGTCAGTGCTGAACAAGAAGTCGCAGATATAGATTCTGACATTTGAATATGCGGATTACACCTGATTTAATTTTTGATATTTTTTCCGTTAAAACAATTGAAGAACCTTAAGTTATTTTTGTGAGTTTGAAAATATTTTATTAAGTTTATTTACGAAATGAAGAATCAAAATCATATTTTACGTGTTTCTGTTTTGTTTATAATATGTTTGATGTTGCGAAAAGTCAAAGATCTACAGCTAATTTTCTTACTTCAAAACAAAGTAAAGTCATTTACTGTGCTCCATTTACAGATAATTTTCTTCTTTCAAAACTAAGCAAAGGCAGTTACTGTGTTTTGATAAATAAATAAATAATTTTGAAAATGTATCATGGAAAACCTATATTTTAGCTGCCGAACTATTGATTTGATTGACTATTCTCTTGAAATCGTCATAAAACAATGCTATAGTTTATTCTCAAACACCATTGAAATTTTAGAACAAGATAAAAGTCGAATTTTCTTCATTGTAATGTTAATGTAGTTACTGTGTTTTGCAATGGGACAGCCGAACTGCATTTTAGAGCACCCAAAACATCGATTTGATGAGTCATCCGCCGTATAGTCCTGACTTGGCATCGAATGACTTCTTTTTATTCCCGCACATAAAAAAACTGAGAATTCAACGTTTTTCGACACCTGAAGAAGCGGTTGCAGGATTCATGTTTTGGAGATACCTCATTCAGCGTAGCAAAAATACTTCGACAATTGGTTGAAACGTATGCAAAAGTGTTTTGATCTTAATGTGAAATAATTAAAAAAACAATAAAGTGATTTCAGATTATCAATATTTGTTTCTATTCTCTAATCCCTAAATATAAGAAGCAACCCTCGTATCACATTTCATGTTCCTAGTTTTCATAATAAATGTGTGCAGAAATAAAATTAACATGTAGGGAATATTTCGCAGTTTTGAACTTTTATTATTCTGTCTTTAGATGCCATAAAACTTGAATAAACCATAAAACGCTGGTTGAACTCGAGGGTGTTGTTCCCTGTTTCATTCTGGTTCACTATTTAACCTGCATATCGGCCGATTTCGACTCTTAAAATCGGGGTGCAATTATTTCTTAGTTGGGAAGTTCTGATCAACAATTTTGAAATGATTTTTGTTGGTTTTTTATTATAGAATTACTAAATTGAGTATATACGCAGGCACTTCACAGAAATAAACACAAGTAATATTAATAATAATAATGTTTATTTACCCAAAGAAATGATGAACAATGATGAATTAATGGAGCCAAGAATAAACAGGAAAGCCACAGAAAGTAAAGTAAAATAACACAAAAAAAACTACAATGAACTGACAAAATCAATTAAAACGAAACAAATTAGGATAACACTTACATAATATGGTTGATGCTATACAATGTTTTTGTGTATAAATGATTTTATCGGATACTATATAGCAACAAAGGTACCTATAGTAGAGCAGTACATTTTCATATTTATAATTTCACTAAATATTCACAATTCTATGAAACAATTCACGTTTATTTTCTGAATCTGTTTGTTTCAGTTCAAAATCTGGAATAACAAGTAATTTCCTCAGTGGATGTTAAAAATTTATCAAAAAGTTTGCTGCCTCAATATCTACAACTACGTCGGTCGATCGTCTTTTCGGAGGATATTGGGTTAAAGTTCCACTTTTTGCCTAGTTATCACCCGAAGACGATTGTGGATACTAACAATCGAAACGTCGAAAATGGATATATGCATATTTCTTCTGGTGCGCTGAAAAAGAAACTTAAGAGAGATATTTTAATGGGTATTTTCACTATATGTTGAGATCTGTCAAGTAGGCATTTCAATATTTATATCATTTCTTATATACCATACAGTTATGAATTGTTATTTATTTATTCTCACTCAATAATTTATGATCTTCATTTGTATTTATGCATAATTGTTACTTTTTGAATTAAATTGTAAATAGAAATGAGGTTGGATGAAAGAGCAAGTTTTGTCCATGTGTGAACATGGGCGAAAAATTAATCCTTCCATTTGAGCTACGTATGTACTGATTACTTATGTATGAACTTATCAATGAAACCAATTATCATTATCATCATTAATTAACTTGGTTTGGAATGTTTTAATTTGTAATTTTTATTTCTTGTTAATGATTTTTTAATTTTCATTTCCTGTTAATACTTCTTTTTTTTTAATTTTTTGGTTGTTACTTGTATTTCATTTCATTGTAATTTCAGTTTTTTTGCTCAATATAGAGTGTCATCCTGAAAGGATGCACCATATGGGAAACTTATCTACAGTAGTATACTACTGTATACGACGGTTCATTTCAAAAAAAAGAAGGATGAGGGAATCTTTCAAAGAAAGAAAGGAAGTGAATCTTTATATGGATGTGTAGATCATACAAAGAAGTAACTTTCAGACACAAACTTATAGAAAGTCCTCCTGAAACAGCTACTTTCATATGAATATTGAATTACACGAAAGAAAAATTTAACAAGAACTTAATATTCAACAACATCAGGTCACAAAACATCAAAATAAAATAGGTATTTCGGAACAAACTCATTGATTTTCTGGAGATTCAACTTAAAACACTTATTTTGAACAAGAAAATCTCCAGGAAATCAATGAGTTTCTTCAGAAATACCTATTTTATTTTTATGTTTTGCGATTTGATATTATTTAATATGAGTTTCTGTTACAATACTGTATAATTTTAAGTAATTTTCGGTGATAAAAATAATTTTGCACTAAAAACTTTGAAAATCAATTTACTCTTCAGAAAAATTGACCGTAGTTAACACCATAGTTGTGTAATTTGAAATATTGCAGGCTTTCCAAATGAACCGTCGTATATAGGATGCTGTCTACTTATCGTTTTAGCAAAATTTTTTCCCCATTTAAAAAATGGTTGAAAAAATAAAACTTCACTTAAATGGCCATGACTTCAAATCTAGATGTATTTTCCAATGTTTAACAACTTATCTAAATAACATTTCCCAAACTTCTTCAAAATAAGAGTACTTTACTTTTGTCCAAAATCAAATATTTCCAGGTTCCTCGTATATTACGGGTTTTGTACTGTATTCTATTGGGGCATGTTCAGTTTTAGGATAACTTTTTATCGAAAAACCCTCAATAAATAGGTTTCCCATATGGTGCATACTTTGGGGGTTACACTGTAATTGTTATTTTTTCAGCTAACCTTTTTATTTTCAATTTTTTACAGATTCTTTCAGCGATTGCAAATCAATTTGTATCATTCTAGACAACAGAACTCAAAACTAATTATAGTGAAACACGTGTTGCGTTAGGAATAATTACAGAAGATAATATGC
>WOGN01009551.1:0-11598 GCA_015342105.1 Leptinotarsa texana | reverse complement strand
ATGTCTTCAATTTTGATTGTTTCGCCAGTTCTCGATTCCCAAAGAGATTTTCCCCGATCAAAAACACAATCAGATATTGGCTTTGGGTATTGCAAGATGATTTCTATCAAAAAACACTGCAAAATGAGGACAGAAATGATGGCGAAGTGGCTGAACAAATTCCTAATCCTCCTCTATAAACTGGAAGGTATGCCTGTAACAAAGTTTTGCCTTCAATACGGTTATTAGTGATGACTCCCAGCATCCTTCTTAATTTGTCATCAATATTTAGTAATCCCTGTTCGTCATGCCAAGTAGGACTGCACAAACAAAATTTCATGGCATCATCAGATAATGGGGCACCAAGAAGAAACCAATTGGGTTTTTCAATCACTCTAATACCAGGAGTTATTAGGTTGAATTGATTGATGATGTTATGGTCCTATTTATCAAAAAAAATGAATGCACATTTCCCGAAATTTAGTTCAAGTCCCAGGTCTTTCGAATGACTTATTGTGTTTCTAAAACCACGTTTGCTTTGTCACCAATTGAACCATCATCCAGATACCAGCCGTTGAATTCAGTGGATATTCAAGTTATAATATGATGTATAGAAAGACAGAACAATAGTGGTCCAACTAGATCTCCTTGCTGTACTCCTTGTTCGGACATTATAATTTCGTTACCAAATATTGAGAAAGAAGGTTCACTGTAACATTGTTTGATAAAAGGATATATGTCTGGTATGGCGTTAGCCACCGAATGTAACATGAAATTCCTGTCTATAGTATTGAATGCATTCTTAAAATCAAGTTTCAGAAAAACTTTCTCAACTGGGTTAGGGTTCTGATTAATATAACATCGTGCAGCATGGGCTACTGCCTCGCAACCACCATTTGTTCCGAATCCAAATTGTTGGGGACGAAATAGATTTCCAAGACTTTCTCGTAAATTGAAACAAGCAAGTTTCGCTACTAAACGTCGATAAAAATTTCCAACAGCTATAGGACGTAGACCGCCAGTCTTTTTCTTTAAAGCACATAAAGAAGCACCATATAAAATAGGACGTATGTCTTGATTGACCTTTCCAGAAAGAAGCATATTGCAAAGGTTTGTTAAAGAATTCAAAAGATGTTCGCCATTACTACCGGAACTATAACTTAGCATATCTTGAATATGGGACGGTCGCAATGAATCAAGACCTCCACAAGAACTGGTGCGAAAAGATCTCACTGCTCTGAGAACATCTACGCTTGTAACTTCCAGAGGACTATGAGAAGTTGTATACTGTCCAGAATTGTATAAACTTTTAGAAGCAGGATGTTTACTTCGTAATTCTTCCAATTATATATACTTATTTTAGAATCCTTTTTTTCCATTTTAGTGTTCCAATACGAAGAAAGTGTTAAATCAAATTGTATTTCGCCACGTACAAACAGCTTTTGCTATTTCTGTGGCTTTTTTAATGTTTATTTGCTGAATGTATACTCTTGTTTCTTATAATTGTTTATTATATATGTGTGTATATGAGTAGACGTATGCGCATATCACCAAATTAGATATTCATATTTGGAGTTATTTTATCTACATCACCTCAATCATATACACTATTTTGTAAATTTTTTCTTAGTAAATAAACATCATAATTATTTTTTCAATAAACATGATTATTATAAAAAATGTGTGATAAGTTACTTCAGAGGATGTCTTTTACAGAAAAAGTCCATTGGATTTCAAAAATAACATGTTACAATGTTGATGAAAATTTTAAATTTCATTACCTATTTGGAAATAATTTTGACGATTATGATAAAATTTAAAATTTTTTATTATTTCATCTAATTATGATTCCGATAGCGTAGTATTAAATGTGTTACCTTGTAGATATTAGTGGTCAAAATCTTTATATGCAACGTGTATTCTCTTTGATCATGAACCATTGAATAAAACTCCATAAATACAATATATAATGTTCACAAATCTTGACTGAAAGATAATTATATTAATATTGACAGTGAAGTTAGAAGATGGATATCCTTATCAGAAATTACTTATACAGTAAATGTGATTTTCACTTAGAAAAAAATAGAAATCGCCATACAATAGCAGGACTGATAGAATTAATTCTAAATTATAATATTTTTCACTCTGGATTATTACTCGTAACTATCACTTACTGTCAAATCAGATAATTCTATTTTCAGATAGTTGAATTTAGCCTATAATTAATTATATGATTATACTCTAGGTAGCACCTAATATTTTCAGAGTACAAAAATAATGAGGGGTAATGGGGTAATTTTTTCAGTCTTGCTTGAAAAAACTATTTTATAAAACTCATGTCGTGGTTTTATGAAACTTTTGTAGTGGAAAATCACGATAAACTGTATACTTCAGACTCTTCCATGTCTCATTAATTATTCAAAAAAATGTTGCAAGTATGAGTGTCGAATTTTATACGAAGTTTTTCCATGAAATATATGAAATAATCACCCTAGTAAATTAAAGTCATCCAAGCCATATTGACCAGCAAGTTGATGAGAACTAAAATTCCTTTCAACGAAAATTGAATGTTATCTCTTTTAAAACACGAATAAAATCAAAATTTGGAAAATTGAGACGGACTATGAAGATAAACTTACCGATTTCATGTTGGTGATAGAAACAGTTGCTTAACAAACAAATGAAAATGAACTAACATTAAGTCAAGAAAAGGGGATTCTTTTATACAAGACAAAATAAAAATAAAAAACGGAATCCAAACAGGGTATCTGAAATTATATGTAGAGAATAAAAATTGCAGCAGACGAACATTTTTCCGTAGGATAGCCAATAGGCCTTGTTCTTTTACGAGGCAAAAACAAATCGAGTATGGACTGCGAGCAGTTAATGTCCATTACAGGTGATCTCGTAATTCCACCAAAGTCAAACATCGAACTTCACTTTCAAGCATTTCCAGTCGCTAACCGGTAGAATTGGTTGTTGAGAATATTTAGAAAATTTATATTGTTTATATTTTCTGACATGTAGGTACTTAACTAATTTCAATTGTTTTTCAAATAATTAGTGAAATTAAAATTGGTATTATATGCAAAAAGAACTAAAGAACACTTTGACTAACGTGTTAGATACAAGGCTGAAAATGTTTGTGTTATTTACAAAATGTTAGTTTAATAAATAAATCATGACCGAAATTTAGGAAAAGATGGAGGAAACATAATAAACCCTGCAATTTGCACTATTTTCCGAAGAATTCGAATAAATGGATAAGTAAAACGACCGCAGTGGTAATGCGCCCGACTCACGATCGGAAGGCCGTGGGTTCGATTCCCGCCTAGACCAAATATTTTTCTCCAGAGAATTCATCTGGTTGAAGCTAGGATGATTCTGCAACCGTGTTAGGAATCACACGTTGAAAGGTAAGACCTCGTTAGTACTTTCGCACAAGTTTCTCAACTTCTGAGAGTTGTCGTTCGTATGGCTGCTGATTAACGGAAAATAGATTTTGAACAGATTTTAAATAGACTCCCAAGCATTAAAAAAATCATGACTTAACATATGTGGCGTAGTTGCAGTCCTTCCTTAAAATTTCCAATGCACCACCCAAACGTTCTTAAAAAAAGATAAGAAAGTTCATAATAATTTCATCCTCCCTTGCAGGGAAAATAATTTGATTTTTTTTAGTTTTCCTAGTCTAAATATCAAAGTCCCTATGTAAATACTGGAATCTTCAATCTGAAATAGAGAAGAAATAACCATAGCTCTGAAAATAGATAAGTTCCTGGATATATAAGTTCATGAATTTTATAAATAGTTACCAGTACTCAAATAGCATTAAGATATGAAATAATTTTTCAGATAATTCAGGGTGCTATTCATCAGATGTAGCATTTGATTTTCAGCTGCGAGGAAAACCCTGGAAATAAACTTACAACACCACCTGTCCTTCTCAAGGTAGTAAAGAATAATATTCGGAGATTGGTTGACGATGTTTCGTGGTGAATGTCATTAGTTCGAACTTCCATTGTCTAATATTACATAAAATGATTTGAAATCACTGAAAGAATCAATAAAATTAAAATGAATAGCTGAAAATAACAATTATATTAAGCAAAAAACCCTGAAATGAAATTACAATAAAATAAAATACAAGCAACAATAAAAATTGAACCATAAAAAGAAATTTAACTAAAAGATTTCAAGCCAAGTTACTTCACGATGTTCCGATTATTAGTATCCAAAGTCGTTTTCGGATGACAACGAAGACACCCAAAGACGATTGTGGATACTAACAATCGAAACATCGTGAAGTGACTTGTCTTGAAATCTTTGTATTTTTATTTCTGATCAAATATTCGGAGAGTCAGACAACTGCAGCTATCGTATTGAATATAATTGAATATGTGATGCTGTTTTTTATTGTATCCATTTTTTATAACGTGAATTAATGATCTACTAATAATTCTGAACTAAAATTGATTCAGTTGGTAAAATAAAACTTTTGTTATACATATCATTGAAGAAGAGAAGAAAAATACTCAGTTGTACTTTATTTTTGCAAACGATTCATAAAAATATAGAGTTCTTCTGAAATATACATAATACATACCTAGTATCAATTTATGTTAACCCATTAACGGCCAAGACATTAAAAATTTGTAATTTAGAAAACATATTCATTGTGGCACGTTTAGAATACACAAAAAAACAACAATTCGTCATTAAAAAAAATATAAACTCACAGTATTGAAAAAACAATTGGGTGCGTAAGCGCACTTCTGACCAAAAATGGCTAAAATAATCGAATGAAAAACAATGTGGTATCCGACAAATGGATGTTTTGTTTTATTGATATGAATTTATTTCGACTCATGGTTCCTCTCACAATGCGTACTTCTTTATCTTCACCTTTCGACCAGTACATGTCAGTTTATGATAGAGTATGATATCCGGATAATATCAGTATCCCAATACATTTTTTTAAATCTGATTTTTTGATATGAAAATCGTGCCGGTTTTTTTGGGTTGCCGCCATGTTCTGCTCTTATTTTTTTCAAATGTTCAATAGAATAGTATTGAGGAGAATCTGAGTAGGTAGGTATATCTATTCTTTTCCATTCTGGAATCACACTTTTTTGAGATTTCGTAACTTTTTGATTTTCTGATTCAATTCGTTTTGCTATTTCACTCAGAGGGAGGTCGTCTTCTGAATCATGACTATCTTCATTCGATTGTATTCAAGTTCCGGCAACATCCGCCTCAGCACGTTCTGCTATTTCACTCAAAGGGATGCCATCATCTGAATCATCACTATCCTTATCCATTATTTCTTCTCCGATTATATTTTCATCAATGTTTTCCTCATGGTTCAACTCGTCTGTTTCCGGCGGCACATAAACGACATCAATCGAATCATAATTTTTGATAATCCAACTCTTCCTCTCAAAAGCACGTCAGTGCTCCCTTCATTTCCCATTTCGAAAACTGACTATAAGAATAAATAATTATAATGAAATACCAGAATCTACATTCTATAGTTATGATTCTTATCTCATTTTGACAATTTTTTACAAAAAATACGACCAATCTGCCGATACTGATACTTTAAACAAAATACCTGTGCGTTGACTAGTTCTTGTTTAACTATTTTATTGTAGGAATATTAAGAATACCACCAATTGCTGACTAATTTCGTGTTGTTTTTCTGTTTCGTGTTATTTTAATTTTAGCTGAGACAATTTTCAGCTATACTTACTAGTCTGTCATTTCTACACTTGTAACGATTTTCTATTTCACATGTGAAAATGTTTTTCCTGACTTCGTTTTTCTCACAGGTCTCGAACACTATAAATATGCTTTACGAAAAATTTCGCTGTGTTAATGAAAAAATTACTTCAAATTAATATTTAATATATATAAGTAGTTATGGGTGATGATAAATTGCATACGAAAAATTACAAATTGGTAGTTGATTTACTTCTTGAATATACCTATAGATGATAATCTTTACCTTGGTGGAATCGAGTGATTTTAAAACTGGTTAAATTTTTTCATAAAACTAGTACAACCAGTCAACTGTTTGAGATTCACAAAAGTAAGCGGTCGGAATTGCATTATTTTGCTTCATTTACGAATCGCAATCGGTTCTTCATAGGTAAACGAATGAGTTTCAATATCAAGGATATTCTGAATTTCATATGGATACGGATCGTTTAGAAAAACCATGATAATGATGATGATAGCGATTTGAAATGCAAATATCCAATAAGGAATACTTTTTCATTCATTATAATCACTAGTTATTATAGAGCCCAACAGAAAACTTCGTTTTAATTAGGTAGTTTCATGAAGGATGTTCGCAGATTATCTCTTCTAGTGGAAGCTGAAAACTGCTTACTTTCAAAATTATAAATTATGATTCTAAATCAGTCATAAATTATATCACATCTGCTACTTTTATTTATAGGTACCATTTATTTTAACTATATTTAAAATTACAACCAGTTTATCTGAAAATTGACCGTAAGATTATAGTCGAATGGTCATTTTACCTGCACATATTATTAAACCTAAATTTGCTTTCAAATATATGCAAGTATTTTCACAAAAAACTATGTGTATGCAATTAATTTTACTAGAAAACATTTAAACATTACTGCCCATCAATAAATCAATATGAGACACGAAGTGAGGCAGATGTGACTCCTAGTGATATAAACAGCCTTTCTCAAGTGGACAATTTATATTTCTTCCTAATGACTCTAAGGTCTCAAAATTGGTGGAATTGGTAGAAAAAGAATTTTTCTCAATAGCCTGGGATGCCATCTATCTTTGAAGAATGACGTTGATATCTTCGATTGCATCTTGTTTTCCTAGTTTATTCTTCTGAAGTGGACCTTATACAGGATTTTTTTCATATTTTATTTTTTTTTCAATTAAGATTTTTTTGTCCTCTGAAGCACATGCTTGGAAACTTACCACCATAGTCATGAAACGGGTCTCTAGCTCTCTAGCGAGATGGTGCTTTCTCATTTCTGATTATAAATCTGATTTTTTTTAAATATCTGTTCAGTTGTCGTTGTTTATCTGTTTCAGCCTGAATCTCGTATTCTGTGAATCAATTTTGACTGCTTCAATCTTCGTCCCGTTACTCATGACTCCAAAAACAACTAAAATTTGGAAATAGCTCAACCCAATAATGCACGTTTTGCCTTTGCGTGCTATATAATGGTGATATTGTGTTACTGCACATTAAATTCGATCCAGCAGGGCTTCATTTAACTTTTCGTGAACTGCAGAGATTCAACAATTTCGTAGTCTCTTTGAATGTTCACTGATATGTTCTGTAAGATGTTCCAAGCATTAGACTCAAAACAGGGAAGAAGCCAATCATCTATATTGCAACACGTCCCTTCCCCTATATAGATTAGCTAAGATTCAAGAAGAATGATGTTCCGTTTAGACCGATGAACAGCTCCGGAAATTTAGGCTAACAAGACTTGTCCAAATTCCTACTTTCATTCATTATGTCGCTACAAAAAAAAATATCATCTTTTGTGCCGTATTCGAAGCTCTCTGTCGAGTTATTACAAGCAATATAAATGACAAAATAAAATCAACTAATAGGTTTCAACTTAGCAAGCTTATACGCTAACGTTCCTGACGAGAAGGCACTTTTGATCACAAAGAGGAGGAGGCGAATTCAAAATAATTCAGTTCCATTGAAATCTGATGAAAAATATATAGTTTCTGCAAATTTTTACATTTTTCCTTTTTTTTACAAATTGTTACGGCAGTTCCAAGACAATTGCTAGTTGCGACAATGCTATAGTACCCGTCATATTACCATCAGGGCGGTTACCAACTTCCACGAATTACTTCAAGAAGTTCCAAAATATATGTTACCTTAAAAACGTTGAATCAAGTCATTGATGGAATCGACATCAACACCACATCTGCAGGTATAAGGTAAACAAACTACTTTTACCAAAAGTAGTCCAATTCTTAATAATTCAAGATGAAGGAACATACTGGTAGAATATTGAGACATGAACCCGATTGTTCCAGTATAACTGCTCTGAAATAAGCTTTTTCGGTTATTGATATTGCTGACTATTCTACACAATATTGATGAGAAGAGTATTCCAATTATTTTGTGAAGATTTTTTTTTAATCTGGATTTTTTCGAATCTATTTTTTTTTTTGTTTTGGATGCATCTCGACTCCTATATAGAGATAATTTGGTATGTTGGAAAACGTTACCGGTAAAATTGTCAAGTGAGAACCACTGTTTGTAAATGATGAGAATGCAAAAACTGCAAGATCAAATGAAAGAATAAACTCCCAAACCTCCTTGTTTCACTGAAAATTCAGCTTGAAATCATTCTTTTTCATCTAGCTATTAGTTGTTCCTTCAAGAATTCCACTCAAATCGTTACCCTCCTTCTGAACAATTTTTCAATGCGAAATGGGGAACCAAGAAGTGACCATTCAGCTTTTTCAAGTTTTTTCCTGTGTGGTGAAAGGTTATTGAATTTCTCGAATATATATGAATCTTTGAGTTTGAATAAGAAAGGTTTGTACATACGATAATTCAGTTCTGGAGCTTTACCATCATCAACTCCAATTGATCCATTGTCGAAATACTCGCAATTGACTAAAAAACAATAGGAAGGCATAACTATATTGGTAACAGTGGATCGTCTTCTAGTATAGATACATATTTCTTAACTCTTCACCAAAACTCAAAAAGATTACAGATGTATAGCACTGGTAAAATACGAATATGAATGAGTCACTTGTTCCTTGGACACTTTTATTAGTTTATCTCTATGCACCAAATTGAAAGCATTTTAGAAATCTAGTTTGAGAAAATACTTTTGGATCCGGGTGATGACTGACAATCCGACATACCGTGTGAGCAGCAGCTTCACTACTTTCTTGCATTCCCAAGCCGAATATATTTGGATAGGATGAAATAACTAATCAAATTGATCATTTCTAAGCAAGCCAATTTGAGCAGCAAACGAAGGAATATATCTTATCAGATATAGGTCTGATATCCCCACACTTTTTTTCAAAGCATTAAGTGACGCACCATATAAAATTGAGAAATATTTGTATTATTCCAGCATCAAAATACAGAAGTATGATTGAGACCCAAAAAACTTATAGGTATCCTGCGAATCCGAAGGTGCAGTTCACTAAACCTTGAAAATGGAAGGACCCCAAATTATCTGGTCCAGGACTTCACTGCCCCAATAACATTTAAGTGATAATTTGGACATAGCTACATCGATATTATTTTTGATAAAGGCAGTTAGATGCTTTTACATTCATCTATTATTGATTATATGAGGAGTTTCATAAATAAAATAACAAACGGTTTTCCCAAATTCCAAGAGTTTCATTTAATACATTCGACAACAGTTGCACCCAATGAAGCTATCAATATTCTGGCTGATTTGAGAATGTTCCAGATGATTCGGGTTATTCTCATAATGAAACAAACTCAAAACGAATAATTTTCAGCTGGAATAGTGTTAACTATCCAAATGAATGTGACAACAGATTCGTGATGTATCTTTCTTGCATGTATCTTCTGCCATTCAATAGTTTTGAATGTTCTTTTGCGAATTCCGCATTTCAATAAGAGGTTTCTTAAAAAATAAGGTGGGCTATGTACATTCGATCAACGATTTTTTAATTTTTTTATGTTGGTATACTCGTGTTGAATATATGTTCACAGTTTCAGCTGTTTAGCATGTTTACTTTTTTGGTGAGAGGCATAAAAGTTCAAATATTTTCCGTATTCGACGATTTTCTGCTATCAAAAAAAAAAGATAAAAAAATTTGTATCGAATTTTGTGTAAAAATGTATTTGAGTGCATACGGTAATTGTACTCTGAGTCAGAAGTATGTTCACACAGGGTACAAGCTTTTCATAAAAGGTCGAGAATATGTGAATAACGACAGTCGCCCTGGACGCATCAGCACATCAACAACCGATGAGGATGATATTGGATAAGTGAAGGAAATTGTTATTGAGAATCGTCTACTCACTTTTAGAGAAGTTGCTGAGGATGTCGAAATATCGATTGGCTCATGCCATGCGATTTTTCGAAAATTTTGGACATGTAGCGGGTGGCAGCGAAGTTCGTTTTCCAAATTTGTTAAATTTTGATCATGAAAACCGTCGCTTGAGCATCGCCCAGGAATTTTTGGTTAGAGTCAACGGCCAGAAATCCTTAAAAGGGTTATAAATGGTGACGAATCATGAGTATGTAGTTATGAAATCGAAATCAAGGTTCAATCTTCCCAAACTAAAAAAAGCACGCCAAGTTCGATCAAATGTCAAGGTTTTGCTCACTGTTCTCTTAGAGTACCATGGCGTAGTGCAGCAGGGGTTATTTCCACATGATCGTACGATCAATAAGGAGCATATATGTTCGAAATTTTTTGGACGAAAACAACACATTAATCATGCTTCAGTCAAGATTGAAGAGACACATGAAAGGACGGCGTTCTGCGAAGATTCAAAATCTGTTTAAAATCTGTTTCCGTTAATCAGCTGTTGCCCCCATACAAACGACAACTCTCAGAAGTTGTGAAACTTGTGCGAGCTAAGAACTAACGAGGTCTTACCTTTTAACGTGTGATTCCTAACACGTGTGTGATTGAAGATATAAAAAGTGAATCACTGAGAGAGCTCAAGGACATATCAAAAAGCGCATATCTGAACTCCTTCGAGGATTGGAAAAAATGCTGGAACAAGTGTAATATATTCGAGAGGGATTACCTACCTTTGAACAGGACAAAATATATTAAAATTTTTTGAGAAAAATTAAAATTCACCTTATTTTTACAACAGACATCGTTTAACACTGGATTCCATTGAATTGTAAATAGTTACTGATTTTTTAAAGAATATATAAATGCCAGCAACATTTCATTTCAGAAAGAAAATATGACATGAAAAACATTACTTTTGATGTAGTAATGAATATTACTGGTGATCGAAACACGTGTGGAGGTGTTAAAATAATGGTTTAATGTAAGGAAAAAACTGCAGTAATATTCATTAACGTACTAGTTCTTTGCCTAATCTACTATGATTCAGGATCGAATTTTTGAAATGACGTATTGTAAACAAGGAGGAGTTTTGCCGCTTTTATTGTGAGGTGTTATGCAGAAATTTTGTGTGACCGACTTTTTTTCGTAAATGCCGCTTCAAGAATGTTGTTTATTATCTCCATAATCTCTCAAAATTAAGAATTCATGTTTTGCACCGTTAACCTCAGTAAACAAGTATTTACGTTCAAATTGAAAAGGTTTATTTTTAGTAGAGATTGAATTCTGGGAAAGGACGTTTTTGGCCTTCTTCTTTTCCATCTTGATACAAAAAATATGGGAATCCTCCAAAGAAAGGAAGGAAGAAATCAATTTCAGAACATTAACTTTATAGCACCAGTGATGAGTAGTGTAGATCATGCAAAGAAGTAACTTTCAGTCACAAACTGAAAGAAAAAGGCTTTTCGAAACAGCCATTTTCATATAAACAATGAATTACACGAATGAAAAATTCTTTCGAAACATTTTTTTATATGCACGCTGAATTAT